>JAPVLO010000045.1:12297500-12552500 GCA_027257055.1 Cephalopachus bancanus
TTACTTCTACATTTATTTTTTAAATATTTTATTTTTCAATATATGAGTCTCATGCTCATTACTTCTACATTTATTTTTTAAATATTTTATTTTTCAATATATGAGTGGATAAGAAATTTTCTCTAAATATTGTTGAAGTGTTTTCATTATTGTTTTTGTTTATATTTTTGTTATTTATTGTATATATTGATACATAACACGTACATATTTTGGCAGTATATGCAATAATTTGACTTATTCTTATAATGTGTAAAGATCAAGTCAGGGTAATTGGGATATTTATCACTTTAAATATTTATTTTTTATTTATGCTAGATCATTGTATTATACTCTTCTTCCTATTTTAAAATGTACAATAGATTTTTGTTAACTATAGTCACCCTACTGATCTATTGTAAACTAGATCTTATTTGTTCTATCTAGTTGTATATTTGTACCCATTGATCAGCCCCTTTTAATCCTCCCTTCCCTCACCAGCATCTGGTAATCATTATTCTACTGTCTATCTTCATGAGATCCATTTTTAGCTCCCATATATGAGTGAAAACATGTGGTATTTGTCTTTCTGTGTTTGGTTTGTTTCATAGTGACCACTTCCATCTATGTTGGTGCAAGTGACAGGATTTTATTTTTTTATGGCTGAATAATATTTCATTGTGTATAAATACCACATTTTTTTATTCATTCATCTGTTGATGGACACAAGTTAATTCCATATTTTGGCTATTGTGAATAGTGCCACAATAAACATGGGAGTGCAGACAGCTCTTTGATATCCTGCTCTCCTTTCTTTTGGGTATACGTATAACCAGTAATGAAACTACAGCTTCATACAGTAGTTCTTTTTTTGCTTTATAAAGAAACTTCATATTGTTTTCACTAGTGGCTGTACTAATTTACACTCTTACCAACAGTGTAGCAGGATTCTCCTAACTCTGCATCCACCCCAGCATTTATTATTCTATGTCATTTTGATAAAAGCCATGTTAACTGTGGTGGGATAATATTTTATTGCGGTTTTGATTTGCATTTCTTTGATGGTTAGTGATGTTAAACATTTTTTCACAAATGCATTACATTTGTATATCTTCTTTTGGGAAGTGTTTATTCAGATCTTTTGCCTACTTTTAAATAAAAGTATGTTATTTTCACTGTAAATTTATTTGAGCACCTTATATATTCGAACTACTAATCTCTTGTCAGATAAATACCTTATAAATATTTTTTCCCATTCTCTAGGTTGTCACTTACTTTGCTGATGATTTTCTTTGCCGTGCAGAAGCTTTTTAGCTTGATGCAACCTCATTTGTCTATATTTGCTATTGTTACCTGTGCTTTTGAGGTCTTGTACAAAAAAAACTTTGCCCAGATCAATGTCCTGGAACATTTTTTTCAATGTTTTCTTCTGTTAATTTTATAGTTTCTGGTCTTAGATTTAAGTCTTTAATCCATTTGATTTATTCTTTATACATGGTGTGAGATAGGGGTCTAGTTTCACTCTTCTGCCTGTGGTTCCAGTTTTCCCAGCACCATTTATGGAAGAGACTGTTCTTTCCCTGTTTTATGTCATTGCCATCTTTGTAAAAAATCAATTTTGTAAATGCAGGATTTATATCTTTTTTTATGGCCCATTGGTCTATGTGTTTGATTTCATGACAATATCATGCTGACTTGGTTACTATAGGTTTGCCATATATTTTTAAATCAGGTAATGTGATACCCCCTCAAGAACTTTGTTCTTTTTCTCAGGTTTACCTTTGCTATTCAGGGCTTTTTGTGGTTTCATAAAAAGCTTCCTCTGTTCTATTTCTGTGGGGAATATCATTGGTATTGTAATAAGGATTGCACTGAATCTTTATATTGTGTTGGGCAGTTTTGACATTTTAACAATGTTAATTTTTCTGATCTATGAGCATGCAATATCTACACTTTGAAGTCCTCTTCAATTTCTTTCAAAAGAGTTTTTTGTCTTTCTTGAATATTTTATTTTTTTGTTTAAATTATTTCCTAGGCATTTTTATCCTTTGTAAAAGAAATTTTTAATTTCATTGTTAGATTGTTTGCTGTTGGCATATATAAATGCTACCAATTTTTCTATGTTGATTTTTTATCCAGCAATACTACTAAATTGTCTTATTAGTTCTAACAGGTGTTTTCGGTGACATCGTCAGGGTTTTTTGTGTATAAGATCACGTCTTGTGAAAACAGGAGAATTTAAATTCTCCCTTTCTAATTTGATGCCTTTTACTCCTTTGACTTATTTATTTATCTTGTTTTCTGACCTAAGATATGATCTACTCTAGAGTCTGTTCCATGTGCTGAATAAAAAATTGTATATTTACAGCAATTGAGTCAAATGTTCTGTAGACGTTTATGCCCATTTGATCTAGAGTATCATTTAACTCTGATGTTTCATTTTTTATTTCTGTCTAGATGACCTGTTCACTACTGAGAGTGATGCTGAAATGCTTTACTATTATTATATTGCAGTCCTTCTCTTCCTTTAGATCTGTTACAGTTTGCTTTATAAACTTGGGTTCTCTAATTTGGGGTATGCATGTATTTACAATTGTATATCTTTTTGCTGGCTTGACCCATTTATTATTACATAGTGACCTTTGTCTATTTTTTTTTACAGTCTTTGACTTGCAGTCTATTTTATCTGTTGTAATTATAGTTTACTTTATCTGATATAAGTATAGCTATACCTGCTCTTTTTTGGTTTATGTTTTGTTATTAGTTTTAAAAATAAATTTTGCACTTCCATCTGTGTGTGATCCGCAGTTATGTCAGACAAAGAGAATGATTATAAATACTATGGGAATAAGAGATATATTTTAGGATTTAGACTCTAAAAGATGAAATTAGAGAATTGGATAAAGTAATTAATCAGTACTCTTAGGTCAGTAGTCAGTAGTGCAGACAGAAAAGTTGGAGCTGAGGGAAAATATGAGAAGTTAAGCATGACTAGCTGCCAAAGTGGGACCACAAACTAGTCACTTGTAAAGAATTTAATAGGAGCTGGTAATTCTGGAAAGGTTGTTTCTTTTGTGTAGCTCCTGCCTAAGTAAGTGCACAGCACTAGTTGAGAGGGGGAAGTGGAGGGATGTTGATCAGAAGGATCAGCAAGGATTAGCAGTCAAAAAGACAAATTTGACTTGCAACAGAAGAAAGTCTCTCACCTTGTCAGATCATCATAACCTTCTGATGGTAATGGTTTTCTTTTGATTTTCCTATCCAAATTTTGCACAAGCTTTATTCTTGGCTAGCTTTTACCCAGAACCACACAGGAAAAAGAAATACCAGAACTGCAACTTTAAATCTTGTTTGAGTTGAAATAATCTAATCTTTTTCAGAAGAAAAAATGAATTTTCTGATATTATTATTAATTCTCAACTATAATATATAATTATATCCCAATTTTGACTATTTTAGAAACTATTGGCCCTTTCAATTATTTTAGTATATAGAGAAACTTGAAAATATTCAAGCATACTTAAAAGACTTTCTCAATGTTTCATAATTCAAAGTTTGATTATTAATCCTCATTCTTTCCTAATTAGGGTGGCAAACAGTTGCTTCTAATATTAATAGGTCCTTAATTCTCCCTGTATCTTCTATAATTTCTGCCTTATGATATCTGCTGCTTTGTTAGTTAAGACATAGTTTTTATGGCTATTACTGCTTTAGTATGACTTGCAGAGTTGGGAGAGTATCATCTGTAATAGCTGGAGATCAAAGACATTTGCAACTTGTAGCAATTTCATATCAATTTCTTTATCATGCTTAATATTTTTGGCTTTTATTTTATCTTGCCTGATATTTAAAAAAGCAAATAAAGCATCACCAGGGGTCAAAACTTAAGATATAACTAATGCAGTGATTGAGATAAGTTAAAAATAAAGAGATGACCCAATTTATCTAGACAGCATTGAGTTTTTCTTTTTACCCAATCTAAAACCATTTTTTCTTTAAGTGAATGACTTAGAGACATTTACTTTACTGAAATGACAGACATCTGACTTTCTAGTTCTAGTTCTGAGTTCTGAGAGGATGAAGATAAGATTTTCAACCATGCTTATTATTAATTAGAAGTACATGAGTACTTCATCATTTATTAGGTGAGATATCTTTTAATGTTCAAAATTCAAGTCCCAGTTTCCCCTCTTGCAAAATAAGGGCAATAATATTACTTCCCTCACAGAGCTATTATGAGAATGATACTAAATGATGTATATAAAAAATTAGCAAAATATATGCAATCTTTGGAGACATAATTGATGACAAACAGTAAAAGTATGATAAGGATCAATATCCTTACATGTTCAACAGTTGATAAAGAGTCTGTATATTTTAGTCTAGTTTGGTAAGGACCTTTATGAATAGTAACAATCAGATTGAAAATCTGTGTCTAAAATACAATACTCCAGGACTGAGGATGTGAAAAAGATATTAGATATATTTGCCAAATTTTCAATCATTTATAGACAGATTATTTTGGGCTTTACCCTTCTATTTCCTCTCATGCCATTATATTTCATTAAATTTTGTATCCAATATTTCATTCTATTCTAAATTTCATAGCATGGCCATAGAGATGCTATCAGTATTTTTTACTACTTAGCAAGAGAAAGTCACTGCATTTCACCAAAACACACTAGTATGTAAGATGTTGGTATTTGAATGCAGTAAGACTTTTATTGAAGTTAACTAAATAAACTATTTAACGGGTGAAGAGAGATGTGTGGAAGAAATAATTCTAACTTTCTAAAATATGATTCTTATATTATTTTTAATTGAAGAATCATTTCTGGAAATCAGAAAAGGTAGTTAATTTCTTATTCCTCAGCACTTCTATGAAACCTTCCCATGATGACAAGACAGTTCATTCTAAAATCAAAGGGAAAAATCAAAGAAAAGATCAAAGGGGCAATATTTGATGGAGTTTAAAAAATAAAAAATGTCTACACCCTGTGAACTACTAGTATCATAAGAAAATTATAATGGACCGTGTACTTCATAGAAAGTACAAAAAGTTTTTAATCTCTGCCCCATCTTTAACTACTTTCTATCAGGAAAAAAGGTATCTATAAGCAGCCCTGTGACTGTTAGTTGAACATATTGACTGTATATAAACACAGAGTTTGACTCTAGAGTTACATATATGAGCCAGATGTTATGCATTATGAGAGTTTTTCTCCTTTTAAAAAGAAATACAGAATATTTCCAGTTTCAACATGGGAGTTGTCACTTCTGTTTTTTACCCAAAACAAACAAAAACAAGCACATACAGGATAGAAGGATAAACCAAAAATCAGTGATTTCTTGCACCCACTAAATACAGTGTTTTTGTAGCAAACGTACCCTGAATGCTGGAGAGACAGGACTGTCCCGACACGTACAGCAAGAGATTTGCATACCTAGAGAAGAAGTCACTGGAGTCACAGGCTAGTAAACACATGGATGTTTTTAAGAATTGTTGGAGGCTGAGTATGCGTGAGATTGAAAACTTTTTAGGACATAGTCTAGGTTAGGTATTTTCATTTTCATGGGTTTTTCTCCTGTAACTTTACCAGGTTCCCATTGTGAGGATCTGAGAAAATCACCTCATAACCCTGACAAGCAGAGGAGAAGTATAGCATTTGTAAAATAAACCCAGAGTCTTCTTAATAAAAAGCCCTTTTTCAGAGTACAAATTTTATCCTAACTGGAAGAAAAGAATGTCTCACTACTCTAGTCGTTTCCAGCCTTCTTGTGATACCTAGAAGAAAACTAAAATGACACAAAACTAAAATAGGCAACAACATGAGTCAAGGCCCTCAAGGAAAAAGATTTGCAGTGTTGCAGTGAGGGACTGGAGTAAGGGGCAAATGGGTAGAAACCTACAACCATGGAGAAACATTTGTGAAGGTCTTAGCCCTGAGACACAGGCCCACTAAAAGATAGATTTAATTAGAAGATTATGGAATGCTTCCACTCTTCCACATCTTACCACATGGACAGATTTTTTAGTACAATATAAGTAGATTATAACTGAAAGAACTACAAGATTTAGAGTAAATGGGGAGACAAAAAAACAAAACAAAACAAAACAAAGACACCAGAGGAATTTAAAGATATCAAAAACAAACCACAGTTTATACTCAGATTACCATAAATCCACACGCTAAAGTCTTATTTCACTGAGTTACTGAGTTCTTATTATTCAACACAACATGTCCAGCTTTGGGGAAAAGAAAAGAAAATACAAGCCATGACAACAACAACAACTAACAAAAAACAAAACAGAAAACAAGCAATCATCAGAAACAGAATGAGACTTGACACAGATGTTGTACTTATTGGACAAAGATTTTAAGTGAACTATGATAAATATGTTAAAAAAATTAATGGAAAAATTAGACACAATGCAAAGCAGAGGAGGAAAGTAAGTAAAGGGTGGGAATCACTAAAACAGAGTCAAAATGAAATGCTAGACACTAAAATCACAGTAACATAAATGAAGAATGCCTTCAACAGTTTAATCAGTAAACTGGACACTGCAGAGGAAAAAGGTAATGAACTTGAAGATAAGTCAATAGAAACTTTTCAAACTGAAATACAATGTTTTTTTTTTAATTGAAAAAAGAACAAAACATACAAGAACTGTGGGACAATATCAAATGTTGTAGAAAACACCTGATTTGCACATCAGAAGAGAAAATCACTGAGAATAAATATTTGAAGTATAATATCTGAAAACTATTCACAACTATTGCAGACACCAAACCATGGACCCAGAAAGCTCTGAGAACATGGTCTATAGTTTCTTTTCACAACTTTTCAAAAATAAAATAAAAACACTTAGATATTTATTCAAACTGTGGAAAATAATAGACAAAAAGAAAATCTTGACAGAAATTTAGACTGGGAGATGAGGGGAGAACGCTTACCTATCCAAAAACAAGGATGAAAATTACAATAGGTATGCTACTATAAATTTAGTAAGAATAACAACAACAAAACAAATAAACAAACAAGAAAACAGAAGCTCCTTAAGGAAAAGAGATTGGGATAGGATCTTTGAAGTTTTGAAAGAAAAATATTATCAACCTAAAATTTTATATTCAGTGAATGGTCAAAATAGGCAAAATATCAACAAATTCTCATAGTGAATTATGAAAAAACAAAAGAAACAATTTCATATTGTGTATAAGAAAACCAATTTAAATATAATGATGGTCCAGATAGACTAAATGTAAAGAAGTAAAGAAGGATATACCTTGCTAACACTATCAAAAGAATTATATTAATTTCAGAAAATAAAACTCAAAATGAGAAAAAATAGCAATAAAAAAGCAATGTTATTCTTCAGGAAGACATAACAATTCTAAATGTATCTACACCTAACGATGATATGTGGGTATACACGACCTCAGCCTTGATGCAAAAAAAAGATTTAAAAATTGTGAAAAGAAACTATAGACCATAATCTTTAATGAACCAAAACACCAAAATCCATAACAATGTTGGCAAATTCAAACCAATAATATATTAAAAGAATCATACCTTATAGCCAAGTTGGTTTCATTTCAAGAAGCAACACTGGTTCAACATTCATAAATCAGTCAATGTAATTCATTATCTGAACAGAATAAATAAAAAGAGCCTATCAATAGATACAGAAAAAGCTGTCTGCAAAAGTCAATGCTTTGTCATAATAAATCTTGCAAAATATTAGAAATAGAAGAAAATTATCTTAATCTCATGCAGAAACTTTATGAAAACCTACGCCTCATGTTGTACTTACTGGTGATCGACTGAGCTCTTTGTCTCTAGGATTAATAACAAGTCAAGGACGTCCTCTCCCACTACTCCTATTTGATATTACACTGAAAGTTCTACCTAGTGCAAAAAGTCAATAAATAGAAATAAAAGTTACACAAATTGTAAAGGAAAAATTAAAATTGGCTTTATGCATAATGACATGACTGTGTAGTCAAAGTCACCACAGAATCGAAAACACATAAAAAGCCTCTGAGTGTTTGCTGTGCATAGTGAATTACTTCCAAATATTATGGAAGGAGAAGGGAAAACTTTACAGTGGAGACACATGACAAACTTTACCTAAACTAGATAATCAAAGTTAGCATAAAGAGTGATATGTCATGTGAATAGCATACATCCTTAACATGATGTGATAAGAACGGTACTTTTTATTCTTCGGTCTTCTACCTGACCCCAAAACTATAACCTCAGTCTAATTATGAGAAAAACATCAAACAAACCTCAAACCTGGGACATTCTATAAAGTACCTGTCCAGTTATCATTAAAACTGTCAAGGTCATCAAAAATAAGGAAAGTGTGAGAACCTCAGTCTGCAGCATTCTAATCAAGCATGGCGACTAAATGTAACCTGGCTCTTTGAAGGAAATCGTGTAATAGATAAATAACATGAAGTAAAATTTAAAGGAATCTAAATAATATACACAGTGTTGTTCATAATAACATATCATTTGTTAATTAATTGGGACAAAAGTACTATACTAATGTAAGATGCTAATAATTGCCATAATTCAGGAAACTATCTGTACTATTTTCCTAACATTTATGTAGATCTATTATAATTTTAAAATCAAAACTTTATTAAATACCTTCAAATGAAGATTAAAAAATCCAAAGAAGACTATGACTCTACTAAAGCAATAATAATCTTTAAAGACATACATAAATACTTGGAATTTTCTGAGATTCTTATTTGACTTAATCATTTCTTCTAATGGCATTGATGAATAAATAAGTGTGATTCAGGAAGTGTTCAAATTTTCTAGAAATGCAACATTTTAAAAAAATCACATAATCTCTTACCTTAGGGAAGTAATATCTAGTAGGGGCATAGAAAAAGAGGAATAAAAGAGCATCCATCCTATCTTTGAGAGACAGGAAGAGTTTCAGTGAAATTTCTCTGCTGATATTTATAGAATGTTTGGGAGTTAACCAAGGTAAACGCACTAAGTAATTGTAATCCAAGAAAAGAGTGGGAAGATTTTTCCAGACTAAAGGCATGATATACACCTGTAATCATCATTCTCCCTACTCACTTCCATTCATTGTAATTTCTTCTTGCTGAACCTAAATTTTACTCATTTTCTTAGTGTTCTAGAAGGAATATATTAGTTCTCCCTTCTCCTCTTTTTCCCTCCTCTCCTCTTACTACTCTTTCTAAGATTCATATTTCTTTCTTCCTCATTTTCCACTATCATCTTTTCCTCTTTCTGTTCCTTTGCTCTTAGAACCTACACTGAGAAAAATCCAACAGAAAGTCACTAATTGTTATTTGATCTACACCTGCAACTGATTTTGAGTTAAGTAGTTTGGCTTCCACAGGTGACTTGCTAAACTGGCCTCAGTCTTTCCAGTTGCTGAGACTGAGGACCATTATAAAGCACCAGAGACCATAAGGATACAAGTAGTAATGGAAGAATAAAGTGACATTTAAAATGAGACTCAAAGCTGGTCTCGGTGGCTCAGCCTGTAATTCCAGCACTTTGGGAGGCCGAGGTGAGTGGATTGCCTGAGCCCACGGGTTCGAGACCCACATGGGCAACTTGACGAGACCTCATCCCTACAATAAATCAAAAATTAGCCGGGCGTGGTAGCACGCGCCTGTAGTTCCAGCTACTTGGAAGGCTGAGGCGGAAGGATCGCCGGAGTCCAGCAGGTCGAGGCTGCAGTGGCTGGGAGCGGCCACTGTGCTCCAGTCTGAGTGACAGAGTGAGACTCCAACTCAAAAAAATAAAAAAAATAAAAATAAAAATAAAAAAATAAAATGACTCAAAAAGGAAGCAAACATAATTATAAAAAGATTTCAATTTTTAATTGTTATCAATTCCATCCCTATTACCCCATCAAGTAGTTGCATGATGAAATTTCCCAGTTATCCTTCCTTTGCCTAAAATACTCCCTTGTTGTAAAGTAGACATTTTTGAAAGGTGTTTTCATGCATTCTGTTCTCAAGATTGCTATTTAACACACTGGGAATAATGCTGTCTTCAAAAATAATTATTTAGTCAAAGCATAATACAATGAGCTAAGATTCAAAACAACTTCCAAAACTCTTTAATTTATAGCAGTGTCTACTTAAAGCTTTGGGAGAATCTGGTATTTTAGTTAGCATTTGTTGTGCTATATGTCAAATGAAGAATGAATCTCCATATACTTTTTGTACACTACTATGTCAATTTGTCCACTCAACACAGTTACAGAGATGCAAAAATACAATTATTTGTACAGAGAACTGTTTCAGTCTCTGAGACAAGACATTTTTCATGTTTATTACACTGTTTCACCTTTTTTTATAATTTAATATTCATGCTGTGTAAGTCTAAATAGCTCAGCACAGCTGGTGTGGTGTCTTGTTATTTCTCACTTTTCCTCTTATTTATGCAATTTTAATAATTGGGATCCTAAAAACAGTATCATAAATGTACAAAATTATTCAAAGAAATTCACAGATTTGGCACATAGTGAGAAGTTTAAATCAATTTTCTTGAACTGTCAGCCATGATGTATATCTAAATGGAATGTTGGAGTTTAGCCAGATTCGTTGCTTATTGTTTGCTTCTGCAATTATGAAATATAAAGGTTGGTAAGGATTGTTCAGTATTTATTTTTCAGATTGAATGGCTCTGGTAAGTTATACATTTTTGTTGTTCAATCATAGAAATAATATCCCCTTTTCCTTTGAAGAAACTATTTTAAATTTTTTTTCCTGTTTTTGATGGGGAAAGAAGCAATAAATTAAGCCAAATTGTACATTTTTAACATTGAACTCTTAGCATCGTGAATATGCTTTCTCATATCTGATTCAACTAACTGCTTTCTCTATACAGCCTCAGATTTAAAACACGAATGTCAGAATATATGTTTTCTTTGTTTTACTGTGATTTATTTATATTGATACTGTAGCATTTTTCATCCAGATTCTTTTTTATGCTACAGAATTAAAACTTGCATTTTTATATGTATGTGGGAGTTTGTCTACAAAAAAGTTGAACACATTGTAGACGATAGAAAGATTTGGTATTGAATAAATATCATTCAAAGTCATTAATTGTCGGGCTCGGTGTCTCAGCCTGTAATCCCGTGCTTTGGGAGGCTGAGGTGAGTGGATTACCTGAGCCTGCGGATTTGAGAGCCGCCTGCGCAACTTGGAGAGACCTCATCTCTACAATAAATCAAAAAATGGGCCGAGCGTGGTAGTACGCGCCTGCACTTCCAGCTACTTGGAAGGCTGAGACGGAAGGATCGCCGGAGCCCAGCGGGTCTAGGCTGCGGTGGCCGGGAGCGGCCACTGCACTCCAGTCTGGGTGACAGAGTGAGACTCCAACTCAAAAAAAAAAAAAAAAAAAAAAGTCATTACTGCATATTTTTATTCATTGCTTCCTAATTCTAAAATAAAGATATAAATTAGAAAATATTCCAGTAACTATATATTTATTTTGAATTGCAGAAAACTGGTACATTTTTCCTTCATAATTTGTATATGCACACCAAAGTCAAAGCATAGAGATTTCTAATTGTTTAGAGTGATAGTGTATTGTTTAGGTAATTGTCATTTGAGGTCATTTTAATTTAAATTTCAGATGAGTAAATTAGTATTGTTCTAAAGAAGTGAAATATCTCATCGCATTCTTATTCTCACACTAAAAATAACTTCATCTGTGTCAGTCCACTTGGGTATTAATTCAAGTAGTTGAAATATACAATGTAGAATGACATTATTTCATGGGTGTGCATCCAAATGGAATCTTAGATAAAGTGATATGTGTTTTAACTTTCTAATTCAATTCTGGACTCCATAAACAAAGTTTCCATCTCTCACAGGAAAGTACTCCAATTTACTCAAATTTTGTATTTTTTTAGGTATTTTCTTTTGAAGTTCTAATTCATTTAGAGACATGAGGTAGTTGTTGATATTTAAAACTGTCTTATAGCTATTCTTTTTATTTAGGACATAATTTTTTTTTTTTTTTGAGTTGGAGTCTCACTCTGTCACCCAGACTGGAGTGCAGTGGCCGCTCCCGGCCACTGCAGCCTCGATATGCTGGGCTCTGGCGATCCTTCCGCCTCGCCTTCCAAGAAGCTGGAACTACAGGCGTAGGCTACCACACCCGGCTAGTTTTTTGATTTATTGTAGAGATGAGGACTCTCCAAGTTGCCCAGGCGGCTCTCGAACCCGTGGGCTCAGGCAATCCACTCACCTCAGCCTCCCAAAGGCGCGGGATTACAGGCTGAGCCACCGAGCCCGGCTTTAGGAGATAATTTTAAAGTTATAAAACTGATTTTTTGTGAGCAACGCGTCTATGAAGTTCTGTATAGTCCAGTCATCTTTCCTGATCCAAACTACTGCTATCAACATCTAACTAATTTTTGTATAATTTTTTGGAAACACTTTTTAAGGTATGCAATACTCATAACTCTGTCCCCTTCTTATTAAAAAAATTTTCTTTACTTTCTTATGATTAGCTAAAATGTGACTAATTTTCCTTTTCTTTCTTGAGAATCATATTTTCAAGGTAGTTCGTTTTCCCGTTTTGCATTCATCTTTTGACTGAGACTTGGTTAGTATTCTTCCACATTGTTTTTGCCTTATTCTAGACTATTATGCCTCTTCATTAAATAAGGAGGAAAATTCTACTGTTCGGAGATTTAGTGACATTTTCTAACATCTTGCCATTTTTTTCACCCCCACAGCTCAAAAGGAGCTTCTGGTGTTTTTGTTTGTTTGTTTGTTGTTTTATTTCTCTGTACACAGGGTTCTGTCACTATTTTGAATGACTTCAGACATTAATTTAGGTAATGTGTCCAGCACCATATCTTTAGATTTATATGTACATCTCAATTTCAACCATCTGTCTTTATACCTCATTAGACATTTGCTTAAGGTAAATAGACTGGATCCTGTCATCGTCTGGAATAACTGCCCTTGTAAAATTTTAAACTAAAATATCCAACTCACTAAATAATAATAATAATAATAATAATAATAATAATAATAATAATAATGCTATTGTGATGCCCAGTTCTTTATTTCCTTCTTTATTCCTACTCTATGACCTCTCTTGTCTCTATTTTTTTCCTATGCAGACTCAACCCCAAACTGATTGTCTTTACTAACTTTTACAAACATTTTCAATACATTATGCCTTTACAACACACAAGCAAGAGTTTCCATACTCCACAGGACCATAATTGCCTTTGCTGTTCCTCTGTGCAGAAAATAACACCATTTTGCAAACTAGTATCATTTCAAAGTCATAGTCTCTATGTTCATCTGGGGCCTAAGTCACTCTCTGTTCTTCCAACTTCAACTAATTCTCCAAACTTTTACTCAGTTTGGAAGATTGTAGACATAAGACTTAAGAAATACTGTGCACTGGTGGTGGTGAGAGTAGGTAGGGGTATCAGAAAACTTTTCCCTCATTAAAAAAAAATCTCAAAAACTACTTTTTTTTTATATGACTCTCATCAAATTTCATTTTTTAAATAGAGAAACCAGACTAATCATGGAATTTTCTTTCACTTTCAACTGCTACTTAAAAAAATGTTTTTCTTTCATAATCTATACCAAATCTTTACTTAAATTCAAATTTTCCCTCTCAGCATGAATAAAGTCTAAAATTATTTGAGTATGTATTCTGCTATTAAAGTACATAGTAGGATCTTAATCTATTCCCTATAGAAAACCAGGAATATGCTTGTTGATTAAGAAACAAGTAAATTGCAATTAATTCTAATTAATTTCATTTATTAAAAAATATATATATTCATGGGCAGGCAAAGTTTCCCAGAGTATGTTTTCTTTTTTCTTTCCAACTTAAATAAACTCCCATTTGTTTCAATAGTTCATGTAAAAAGTCATTTTGCTTTGCTAGTTTTTTTTTTTTCCTTTTTTCTTTGTAATATTCTGAACATTAATGTTACCATATAACTACTTTGGTTACAAATTTAAAGGCAGTGAAGTTGGGAAAGTTATTTTAGTGGTTCTTCAGCACTGAAGATTTTTTTTAGTTTTCTAAAACTTCATTCATAAAGGGCCAAATGTCTGTTCTTCAGTTATCAGTCCTCACTGCCCCAAACATGTGCAATACTGTGTGACCAGTCAACTGCATCCTAATACTACTAAGTGAAACTGATAACTTATCTACAGGATATGTCAATCATCAGGCAAGACCACAATAAATTAAAAAAAAAAAAAGTTTGGAAGTTTGACTTTTAAACTATTAGAGTAATTGGGTTCCCAGCTTCCCTTGTAGTTGAACTTGTAGTCTAACCATACTTCCTTATTACTAGAGTCAGTGAGTTGTTTCTAATAAGAACCCTTTTTACTTATGTTTATTTAATTCTCCAGATTAGATAATTTTACACTTTTACATTTTCTCTACAGCTGCTCACGTTAATTATTCACCCACTGCAATCAAACCTGTGCTCCAACCAGGAATTTTCCTCCCTAAAGTTAACATTATTAATGCTCTCCAAAGGTAACACTGACCTCACAGTTATCAACTCAAAGGGCAATTCCAATCTTTGATTTACTTGTGGCATTACTACAGTGTATCATTTCAACTACAATTATCATTTCAACCATCTCTCACTTTTCTAAATATATGAATCACTCTTATCTGTGTTTTATTTTGCTTCCCAAATAATACTTTCCAAATATTCATTACCAAATTTGCTTTCGTGTCTTTGTTTTCTTGATATTCATTTCCCTAAACTTTTACCTTGTTCTTTCCCTCCAAATCTCTCATATTTGGGATGAATCAACACAAAATTTCACTATGAGGGATTATGAAGTAGGTCTTTCTCACTGGAAAAATTGACCAAGAACAACAACGTTTCAATAAATTAAGTTGATATTTGGACTTGAGGATTGGTCAGACAGGATGAAAGATGCTAGATATAGCAGTGGGAAGCAAGACACTGATAACATGAAAGAAAGTTGCTATATTTCCTGTTTTTTTCCATACTAATCAATGATGCAGCCATCAAGTTTTGGCCATATTTTGGCTCAAATAGACATAATTCAATGTAGATATTCTGTACATGTTCTACGGATAACTAACATGTAGCATTTGGAATAAAAATTTATCAAATCATTTATAAAATTCTTCTTTATTCTGTATTAACTGACTTGGTCATTGGTACCATCTACCTAGTTTTTATAGTGAGAAAAAATAAACTTTTTCTTGACTATCCCTCTTTCTCACTGCCTATAATCTCTTAACAACAGAGTGGTGCTCTTTAACCATATAAATTGCTCCCAAATTCATCTTTTTTCCAACTTCTCCTTAAAATATGCCCTTTAATTGTTTTCTAATCTTTTTTATATTTTCCAGAGCTATACATGGATTTTCAAATGTAAAAATGATCATTTTACACTGCTTTTTAAAATTTTTAAAAAATTTATTTATTTATTATAAAGATGTGGAGTACAAGTCAGGGTTAGGTATACAAACATTGATCATGCAGGTACCCTTGTTGATGAGGTATGCCCCTCCCTCCCCTAGCAGTTTCACTAAACTGCCAGTCCCACCTCTCCCTCCCCTGACAGTTTTCCACTACTGTCAATCACTTTTTTATAGCATTATAATTGTTCAAGTTCTCTTTATGAGTGAGAACATATGGAACTCAGTTCTTTGTTTCTGTGATAAATCACTGAGTATGATCGACTCCAAATCCATCCAGGTTGCTGCAAAGTCCATATATTTGTCATTCTTTATGGCTACATAATATTCCATTGTGTATATGTACCACATTTTTTTAATCCAGTCCAGCTTCGATGGGCAACACGGTTGGTTCCATGTGTTTGCTATTGTGAATAGAGCAGCAACAAACATACCTGTACAGGTATCTTCTTTGTAGAATGATTTGAATTCCTCCAGGTATATTCCCAACAGGGGAATTGCTGGGTCATATGGAAGGTCAATTTCTAGTTCTTTCAGAAATCTCCAGACTGTTTTCCAGAGAGGTTATACAAGTTTGCATTCCCACCAGCAGTGTAGAAGTGTTCCTTTTTCTCCACATCCTCGCCAGCATCTGTTGTTCTTTGTTTTATTAATGATGGTCATTCTTACAGGGGTTAGGTTGTATCTCAATGTGGTTTGGATTTGCATTTCTCTGATGATGAGTGAGGCTGAGCACTTTTTCATGTGTCTGTCAGCTGCCCATATGCCTTCTTTTGAGAAGTGTCTATTCATGTCTTTTGCCCATTTTTTAAAGGGACTGTTTGTTTTTTTTCCCTTTGGTGCATTTGAGTTTCTTATAGATCCTAGATGTTAGGCCTTTGTCAGATACACAGTTGACAAATATTTTTTTGCATTCTGTGGGGTGTCTCCCTGCTCTCTTGATGGTTTCTTTTGCTTTGCAGAAGCTCATTAATTTGATGAGGTCCCACCTGTCTATCTTATTTCTTAAGATTGGCCTTTAGGGTTCTGGATAGGAATTTGTTGCCAGTTCCAATTTCCATAAGGCTGTCTCCTGCATTTTCTAAGGTTCTTATAGTTTGAGGTTTTACGTTTAGATCTTTGATCCATTTAGAGTTAATTTTTGTGTATGGTGATAGGTAGGGGACCTATATCAGTCTTCTGCTTGTGGTCAGCTAGTTTTCCCAGCACCATTTACTGAATAGGTTTTCCTCTCCCCAGTAATTGTTGGAGGCTTTGTTAAAGATGAGTTGGTTAAGGAATTGAAGCTTTGCTTCCAGAATCTCTATCCTGTTCCATTGGTCCATGTGCCTGTTTTTATACCAATACCAAGCTGCTTTGATTACTGTAGATTTATAGTAGAGTTTGAAGTCTGAGAGTATGATATCTCTTGCTTGTTTATCTTTCTAAGGATTGTTTTGGCTATTCGTGGTCGTTTATGTTTCCATATGAATTTCTGTATTGGTATTTCCAGAAGACAAAAAAAAAAAAAAAAAATCATAGAAAATAACAAAACAAAAAGCTGGTTCTTGGAAAGAATTAACAAGATTAATGGGTGCCTAGCCAGATTGACCAAGAAAAAAGAGAGAAAAAGCCCAAATAAACACAATCAGAAATACAAAAGATCAAGTCACAACTGACTCTGAAGAAATACAAAAGATTATCAGAGATTACTATGTACATCTATATGGAAACAAACTTGATAAACTAGATGAAATGGAAGACAGTCTGACATCACACAACCTACCCAAGTTGAAACAAGAAGACATTGAGACATCAAATAGACCAATAACAACCCAGGAAATTGACTTTGTCATACGAAAACTACCTCCAAAAAAAAAAGCCCTGGACCAGAAGGATTTCCAGTGGAATTCTACAAAACATACAAGGAAGAGGTGATACCAATCCTATCAAAAGTATTTCAGGCAATTAAGAAACATGGAACTCTCCCCAAATCATTTTACAAAGCTAACATTACACTGATACCCAAACTGGGTAAAGATGCAACAAAGAAAGAGAACTACAGGACAATAGCCCTTATGAACATAGATGCAAAAATCCTCAACAAAATTCTAGCAAATCGAAACCAAAACCACATCTCAAAAATCACCCATCATGATCAAGTAGGCTTCATCCCCAGGATGCAGAGCTGGTTCAACATTTGCAAGACCATAAATGTAATTAAATACATCAACAGATGTAAAAATAAGAGCCATGAGATTATCTCTTTAGATGCAGAAAAAAGCTTTTGATAAAATTCAGCATCCCTTCTTGATAAAAACCCTCAAATGCCTAGGCATAGAAGGAACAAAAAAGCTTTTGATAAAATTCAGCATCCCTTCTTGATAAAAACCCTCAAATGCCTAGGCATAGAAGGAACATACCATAGATGGCACTACCTCATAGTGCCATCTATGAAAAACCCACAGCTAACATATTGCTAAATGGACAGAAACTAGAAATATTTCCCCTGAAAACTGGAACAAGATAAGGCTGCCCACTCTAACCCCTCTTGTTCAATATTGTGTTGGAAGTCCTAGATCAGGCAATTAGACAAGAGAAGGAAATCAGGGGTATCCAAATAGGAAAAGAGGAAGTCAAGTTATCCCTCTTTGCTGATGACATGATCCTATACCTTGAAAACCCAAGAGAATTGGTCAAAAACCTGCTGACACTGATAAAGGACTTGGGCAAATCTCGGGGTACAAAATAAATGTACAGAAAGTCAGTTGCATTCCTATATAACAACAAGTAGGCAGAGACCCAAATAAAAGGCATAATCCCATTCACAATAGCCACCAAAAAAATGAAATACCTCAGCATCTTCCTAAATAGAGAAGTGAAGGACCTTAACAATGAGAATTACAAAACACTGCTCAAAGAAATCCAAGAAGACACAAACAAATGGAAAAATATACCAATGTTGATTCTTCCTATCCATGAGCATAGTATGATTTGGATTCTTCTACTAAAGTTGAAGTTTTGGTGGTCTTCTCTTTCCAGCTCCCTTAGGTGGTTTGTTAGGCTCTCCACTTGTGATCTTTCCATTTTTTTGGTGTGTGCTTGTAGAGATGTAAATTTTTCTCTTAAAACTGATTTCATGGCATCCCAGTGGTTTTGGTAAGATGTTTCTTCATTTTCACTTGTTTCCAGGAATCTTTCAATTTCTTCTTTGATTTCAGTGTTGACCCAGTCATTGTTCAGCATCATGCTGTTTAGTGACCATGTCTTTGTGGGTTTGAGGGAAATTGTTTTGGTGTTGAAATTTATTTTTATTCCACTGTTGTCTGAAGAGGTGCATGTCAAGATTTTAATCTTATGAAATTTGTTTGTTTGATTTATGGCCAATGATGTGGTCGATCTCGGACTACATTTCATGTGGTGGTGAGTAGAATGTATATTCTGTGGTCTTTGGGTAGAGTGTTCTGTAAGTATCAATTAAGTCCATTTGTTCAAAAGTCTCATTGAGGTTCTGGATGTCTTTACTGATTTTTTGTCTTGATGATCTATCCAGGGTTGTGAGCGGGGTATTAAAATTCCCTGCTATGATAGTGTTAGAGTCAATCTCTTTTTAAGTTTGTTTAGAAGTTGCTTTACAAACATTGGTGCTCCTATATTAGGTGCGTATATGTTTAGGATGGATATTCCTTGTTGATTGATTGAAACTTTTATCATTATATAGTGACTGTCTTCCATTGTTTTTCCTTTTTTTATTTTTGATAGCTTAAAGGGTATTTTGTCTGAGATTAAGATTGCAACTCCAGCTTTCTTTCGTGTTCCGTTCACCTGAAAATTTGTTTCCCATCCTCTTACTTTGAGGCTGTGAGTGTCCTTTCTGGTGAGATGAGTCTCTTGGAGACAATATATTGTTGCCTCATGATATTTTATCCATTTTGTCATTCTGTGTCTTTTCAGTTGTGCATTTAGTCCATTCACATTCAGACTGATTACTGAAATCTGAGGGTTTATTTTTGTCATGATGTTCTTATAGAGTTGCTGTTGTACTTGTTTGTTGTCTTTCTTTTGGTTTTGGGGGTTGGTTCATGTGTGTTTTCAATCTTTTTCCTGTGCTCTTGTGAAGAACATTGCTGTTCTTTTTCCCTTTTCTTCTGTGTTTAATACTTTCTTAAGAGTTTCTTGTATGGTTGGTCTGGAAGCAGCATAAGTTCTTAGGGATTGGATGTATGGGAAAGATTTTAATTCTCCCTCACAGATGAAGCTTAGCTTGGCTGGGTAGCTTATTCTAGGTTGAAATTGTTTATTTTTGAAAACTTTGAATATTGGACTCCAAGCTCTCCTTGACTGAAGAGTTTCTGTAGATAAATCTGCTGCTATTCTGATTGGTCTTCTCTGGTAGGTAGGTCTTCCCTGGCCTGAGACTGGCTAGGCACCCAGCCAGGAGGGAACTGGCAGCAGCTGAGTGCCGGGAAGGTCAGTGTAGCCAGCAAGGGAACCCAGATCTCTACAAGGCAGTATCCGAGGGCCTTCACAGGCAGTGGTGGGTGACTTGGTGCTGGGTGAGACAGTGTAGCCAGGGAGGGAGCTGGGAGTTCCACGTGGTTGGGGCCCAGGGTCACCTGGGGTGGAGCAACAGCTGTAGAGGGGCCACAGTAGCTGACTTTGCGTGGAACCCAGGCTTTCCAGGCCTCGGACTGGTGCGGCTGGTGGTGGGTAGGGGAGGGGGTGGGAGAAGGAAAGCAAGAGTCTTTATGGGAACTCACTTTTGGAGAATCTCACAGTCCCACCTGTGCCATCACCATCTTTTTACACTGCTTAAAAAAAATTTCAGTTTTACTTCTGTTATTGATTGTGACCAGAGAAGATATTTTTACGATTTTTATAAAATATATTGAAAATTATTTTATATCTAACACATAGTCTATCCTGAAGGATTGGACTTACTTGAAAAGAATATGTATATTTTATTATCCTAGAGATTGAGGAGTTCCTTCACTGGGGACAGATTCTCCCAAGTTCTGCAGTCTGAAATCTGGTGTAGCCTGAGGGTGGGGCTGTTGAGGCCTCTTAGCCACAGCAGTTAAAGACTTTGTGGGGATTATCACAAAGATGATAGCAGAGCCAGTCAGACTAAATGAGTCCCAGTGTGAGTGATTGAGTGTATGGAAATTTTGTGTATGGCTTGGTAAGTAAATGGGCGTGTGAGTGATTGACTGAGTAGGGATTCTGGAACAAGTGGCCAGGGCTCTCCTGGTTAAGCAGCTGGTGCTTCAGGTGCTCTGCTTGGTCCCTAGTGCTTCCCGTGGCACAGAAACTGAGCCCTTTTTAAAAAAAAATCAACAAAGACCGTCCTGCAAAGAAGCTTCTGGGAGAGACTGCTGGCTCCATGCTCTGCCTCATCACTTCAGCACCTGGTTGGACACTGGCAACAAGGGCTGTGAAGGGATCACAGCAAAGGAACCCAGAGGTAGAGTCCCACTGGAGAAGACAAAAGAGACACCCTGCCACCATCTTGAAAATGGGGTAGGAAAGTGCCTCTGGCTTGTTCATGAAGGAGCAACAAACCCTACTTGATCATTGTGACTGGCAGATTAACTACTCAAGGGCTGATAGTGATCCAAAGGGAATATCCTGAAATCACAAACTCTGGTTGGGACAGAATGAGGGCTGAGTCTCAGGTGCCCTTCCCCCACCCAATTAAACCTTAGGACAAAGGGTGTGGCCAAAAAAGTACAAGGAAGACCTCCAAAGAGATCAGTGATGAGTCGGAGCTGACACAACTTCCTCCTCCCCTAAATCCTCTGAACAGCATACACACACAGCTGGGGCATGTCTGAGAGGGATGAACCCAGGCAGAACCTGGATGTCAGTCACAATAGGAGGACTCCATACCGGGATAAGCCTGGCTGGTGTTCCCCCTGCCACCAGTACTGGGAAAAGAGACAATTCCACACTTCCCCACTGGAGGGGATTCCCCTGACCATACTACAGTGCGAGGAAAGGACTGAAACCCCACCCACTCCCACTGTCCCCTCCTCCTTCCCTGGGCCAGACACTGGGGAGACTGTGAATGAGGCCAAAGCTCTGCAGGAGACAGCAGAGGGACAGTTGAGAGGAATAATTACAGAACCTGCCACAAGAAAGTCCGTTTTTTTGGTTGTTAATTTTTAAATATTTTTTCTTTGTTCATGTATGGGTATATGAGAACTTGACCAGCATCCCTCCATGACACTTTTTTTCCTCTTTCTTTCTTCTTTCACTTTTTGTTTTCTGTTTATGTGTATATGTGAAGAATTGAGTATTCATCTTTCAGTTTGTTTGCTTGTTTTAGTTTTTTTGTTCTTCATTTTTATTAGTTCAATGGGTGTGTGAACACGTGTGAGTATTCAATTTGAATTCTTTTTTTTTTCCTTTTCTTTTTCTTTTTTTCATTTTGAGTTGGGCATGTGTGTGTGTGTGTCTACTTTTCCTGTATTTTGTTCTTGTTGCTTTGTTTTCCTTTTCTGTCAGTCCAATTTGTTTTGGTGAGTGTGTTTAATTGCTTTTTGCTTTGGCTTCTGCTCCTGTTGTTCTATGTTTTTTCTTTTTTAATTTTTGTCTGTCTCATTTTATTCTGCTTTCTCTATTCTCCTACTGTTGTTACTGTATCTTGGACTCAGGGGATACACACATGTGTGTGTGGTGGTGGGGAATAGGTCTCAGGGAATCCATACCACAATCAGTGAACATTATGATTTGCAAGTAGTTTCTGAATCCTGACTCCCAATCATCCACCTTATTCGACTCTGAAAACTACAAGAGACAACTAAGCTTCTAACCAACAGTCTATTTCAAAATAGAACAAATTCATAGCCCTAACCAGGGAAGAATAGAGGGCTGAGCAAACATCAAAATGAAAAGCCTCTCCCATAGTCATTGAATATCAGAACTAAAGAAAAAAGAAAAAGAACTGCCACAAATGAGGAAAAATCAACAGAAGAACAAAGGCAATTCCCAGTGTTACCTCAGAGTCAAAAAATCAGACCTCAGAGTCAAAACAATGGAAGTCATGACTGAGATTAGGGAATGGATGAAAAGAATGAATAAGATTAAAGAAACACAAGATGCAATGCTGAAAGAACTTGTAACAGAGATTATGGCCATAAAAATTTTCATCCAGGAAATAACAAAATGACAAGCATGCAAAGTAGAATTAATCAAGCAGAAAGAAACATCTCAGATTTGGAAGACAAAAACATGGAATTAGCCTGAGCTTTAAAAAACATAGAAAGGAAACTCAGAAAGAGAGAACAAAGCCTCCAAGGAATGTGCAATTATATCAAGACCAAATCTATGCCTGTTTGGTATTCCATAAGAAGAAAGGGAAAGGGAGAACACCTTGTAGTAAGTATTCCAAAAGGTTATCCAAGAAAACTTTCCAAATCTCACTAGAGATGTGACCACCCAAACACAAGAGATACAGAGAACCCCTGCAAGATATCAAATGAGAAGACAAATCCCTAGATTCATGGTAATTCATCTACACAAAATTTATCTAGGCATATAAGAGAAAATTCTAAAGGCAGCAAGAGAGAAAGATCAGACTATGTACTGGGAAAAAACATTCAGAATAGCAGCAGACCCATCAGCAGAAACACTACAAGCTAGAAGGGACTGGAGTCCAATATTCAAAGTCCTCAAAGATAAAAAAGAAAAGTCTTTCTTTTTTAAAAAACTTTTTATTTATTTATTAATTAGAAAGATGTGGGGTATAATTAAGGGTTAGGTATACAAACATCAATCATGCAGGTACCCTTGTTGATGAGGTATGCCCCTCCCTCCCTTAGCAGTTTCCCTCAACTGCCAGTCTCACCCCCCTCCCCTGACAGTTTTCCACTACTGCCAATCGCTTTCTTATAGCATTATAATTGTTCATGGTCACCTTATGAGTGAGAACATATGGAACTCAGTTCTTTGTTTCTGTGATAAATCACTGAGTATGATTGACTCCAAATCCATCAAGATTGCTGCAGAGTCCATATATTTGTCCTTCTTTGTGGCTACATAATATTCCATTGTGTACATGTACCACATTTTTTTTTTATCCTGTCCAGCTTCAATGGGCAACACAGTTGGTTCCATGTTTTTGCTATTATGAATAGAGTTGCAACAAACATACGTGGGCAGGTATCTTTTTTGTAGAATAATTTCAGTTCCTCTGGGTATATTCCCAATAGGGGAATTGCTGGGTCATATGGAAGGTCAATTTCTAGTTCTTTCAGAAATTGCCACACTGTCTTCCAAAGAGGTTGTACTAGTCTGCATTCTCACCAGCAGAGTAGAAGCATTCCTTTTTCTCCACATCCTCGTCAGCATCTGTTGTTGTTTGTTTTATTAATGATGGCCATTCTTACAGGGGTTAGGTGGTATCTCAATGTGGTTTTGATTTGCATTTCTCTGATGATGAGTGAGGCTGAACACTTTTTCATGTGTCTGTTGATTGCCTGTATAACTTCTTTTGAGCAGTGTCTTATCATAAAGAATCAACAAAATGAAAAACTGCATGTTTAAAAGAATAAACAAGATTTATGAACCCCTAGCCAGAATGACCAAGAAAAAGAGAAAAAGCCTAAATAAGCACAATCAGAAATGCAAAAGATCAAATCACAACCAACCCCAAAGAATTACAGAAGATTATCAGAGATTAATATAAACTCCTGTAAAACAAACTTGATTACCTAAATGAAATGGAGGACTTTCTGACATCACACAACCTCCCAAGGTTGAAACAAGAATTTAGTGAGACAAAATTCGACCAATATAACCCAGGAAATTGTCTCTGTCATAAGAAAAATATCTGCAAAAAAAAAAAAAAAAAAGCCCTGGACCGGACAGCTTTCCAGCAGAATTGTACAAAACATAGAAGAATGAGCTTATAACAAACCTATTGAAAGTGTTCCAGTCAATAGAGAATAATCATTTTTTGAACTAACATTATACTGACACCCAAACTGGGTAAAGATCCAACAAAAATAAAGGGCACTAGTGGCTAATATCCCTAATGAACATAGATGAAAAAATTCTCAACAAGATTCTAGCAAGTCAGATTCAACAACACATCTCAAAAATCATCCACAATGACCAAATAGACTTCATCCCCAGGATGCAGGGCTGGTTCAACATCTATGAGACAAGAAGTGTAATTAAATACATCAACCAATGTGGAAAAAAAAAAAAAAAGAATCCCATGATTATAGATGCAGAAAAAGATCTGGAAAAAATCCAGCATTTCTTCTTGATAAAAACCCTCAAACACCTAGGTATAAAAGTAATATACCTCAAAATAGTAAGTGCCATCTAAAATAAACCAACAGCCAACATATTTCTAAGTATACAGAAACTGGAAACATTTCCACTGAAAACCAGAACAAGACAAGGCTGCCAACTTGCATTCCTCTTGTTCAACATTATGTTGGAAGTCCTAGTTAGAGAAAATAGACAAGAGAAGGAAATTGGGGATATCCAATAAGAAAAAGAAGTGAAGTTATCCCTCTTTGCTGATGATATGATCCTATACCACAAAAACCCAAGAGAACTTGTGACAAACCTGCTTTAACTAATGAAGGACTTTGGCAAAGTCCTGGGGCTCAAAATAAATGTGCAAAAGACAGTTGCATTCTTTTTTTTTTTGAGTTGGAGTCTCACTCTGTCGCCCAGACTGGAGTGCAGTGGCCGCTTCCGGCCACTGCAACCTCGACCTGCTGGGCTCCGGCGATCCTTCCGCCTCAGCCTTCCAAGTTGCTGGAATTACAGGCAGGCGCTACCATGCCCGGCTGCTTTTTTTTTTTGATTTATTGTAGAGATGAGGTCTCGCTGCCCAGGCGGGTCTCGAACCCGCAGGCTCAGGCAATCCACTCACCTCAGCCTCCCAAAGGCGTGGGATTACAGGCTGAGCCACTGAGCCCGGCTGACAGTTGCATTCTTATACACCAATAACAAGCAGGCAGGGAATCAAATAAAGAGCACAATCCCATTCACAACACACACACACACACACACACACACACACACACACACACACACACACACATACAGCTTGGTATCTTCCTAACCAGTGAAGTGAAAGAACTTTACAATGAAAACTATAGAACACTGCTGAAAGAAATCCAAGAAGACGTTAAAAAAAAAAAAAAAGGAAAAAGGAAAAAGATATTCCATGCTCATGGATAGGAAGAATCAACACTGCTAAGATGTCCTTCATACCCAACGCAATCTACAGATTTCATGCAATGCCCACTAAATTACCAACATCATTCTTCTCAGACCTGGAAATGACAATACAGAAATTCATATGAAAACATAAATGACCACGAATAGCCAAAACAATTCTCAACAAAAGAAACAAAGGAGGCAGTATCACACTTGCAGACTTCAAACTTTATTATAAAGTTACAATCATCAAAGCAGCCTGGTATTGGTGCAAGAATAAGCATATGAAACAATGGAACAGGGTAGAGATTCTGGAAGTAAAATCTCAATTTCTCAACCACCTGATCTTTGACAAAGCCTCCCACAATAACCACCGGGGAAAGGAAAACCTATTCAGTAAATGGTGTTGGGAAAACTGGCTGACCTCATGCAGACAATAGAAACAGGACTCCTACCTATCACCATACCCAAAAATTAACTCTAAATGGATCAAAGACCTAAAACTTCAAATTATAAGAACCTTAAAAAATGCAGGACCACCCTTATGGAAATTGAAACTGGCAACAAACTTCTGATCAAAACCACAAGTGCCCATACCATAACAGATAAGATAGACAAGTGGTATCTCATCAAACTGACAAGCTTTTGTAAAGCAAAAGCATGCAGACAAACAGTTCACAATGGGAAACAATATGTGTCCACTGTATATCTGACAATGGTATAACATCCAGGATCTACAAGAAACTCAAACGTGCCAAAAGGAAAAAAATAAACAACCCCATTAAAAAGTGGGCAAAAAAAACATGAGTAGACAATTCTCAAAAGAAGATATATGGGCAGCCAACAGACACATGAAAAAGTGCTCAGCCTCACTCATCATCAGAGAAATGCAAATCAAAACCACATTGAGACACCACCTAACCCCAGTAAGAATGACCATCATTAATAAAACAAACAAGAGACCCTGGTGAGGATGTGGAGAAAAGGGAACACTTCTACACTGCTGGTAGGAATGGAATGCAAATTAATGCAACTTCTTTGGAAAACAGTGTGGCAATTTCTGAAAGAATTAGATGACCTTTTTTTTGACCCAGCAATCCCCCTACTGGGAATACACTCAGAGGAACTCAAATCATTCTTTTAAAAAGATACCTGCCCGTGCATGCTTACTGGAGCAGTATTTGCAATAGCAAAATCATGGAACCAACAGTGCTGCCGTCAAAACTGGACTGGATAAAAAAAATGTGGTCCATGTACACAATGAAATATTATGCAGCCATAAAGAAGGACAAACAGATGGACTTTGCAGCAACTTAGATTGCTTTAGAGCCTATCATACTCAGTGATTTATCACAAAAACAAGGACAGAGTACCACATGTTCTCACTCATAAGCAGATCCTGAACATTTACCAAAACACTATAAGAAAGGGATTGGATTAGCGGGTTACTGCTGGGGTGGTAGGGGATGGGAACACAACATTAATAAGGGTACCTGATTTCAAACCACGCAAAGTGGGACCAAAGGGAGGCCTGACCTTTATCTGTACGATGACCACTTATATATCTAATCCTGAATTGTATCCCATATCTTTAAAATAAAATTTTAAAAAGTAAAAACAAACAAACAAAAAAGAAGAATATGTATTCTGCTGTTGTGAGTTAAATATTCTGCATAGGCCTGCTACGTCTAGTTGATTTCTGGTGTTGTTAAGATCTCTAACTTTCATTTCGGTCTTTTGTCTAGATGTTTTATTAATTATTTTAAGTGTGGTATTTATCCTTCCTACATCTCTAGCTTCTGCTTTGCAATTACAAAAGGTGTTTCGGCAGCTGCCAACATCCCTGTTTTGTACCACACTAGAGAAGAAAACAGTGATAGTCACTTTACACTAATACTTGTGTTTACTTTTTCCTAGTATCCAGAATCATGTCACTTGGCTATTTCTAAACCAGTTGCTATGGCTGGGAAAAATGTGCTATTCCTATAGTTTTAAGTGAGTGAGGATCTGCTCCTGGATTTGAGAGTAAAATTGTTCCTGCTCAAATCATAGGCAAGAATGCAAAGTGATAAGTTACCCAAAGAAAAATGAAAGTCACTGTCTTTGGTTGAATTTCACCAGAAGTAGACTCTAAGAAAATGATCTGAATACAGTTGCTTATCTCACCTACGGGAATGAAGAAGTCCTATAAAGGGTGAAGTGTTGAGTGTTTTTCATTTAGGCAACTCATGATCTCTCCCACTGGAAAGTTTTGGAAGAAAGACCAATTAATCACTGGTTGATGTCTGATTCAAAAGGGTGGTAGTACATGACCATGCCACCCTGAACATACCCAATCTCCTCAAACAGGTGTTAACTCTCTAACTCTTTCTATTTGGTAAGAGGGCAAAGTGAAGTCAAATAGTGAAAGGCTTCAATCAAAGTCACAAGTATTTTCAGTGGGAAGCAATTATGTATAAAAATATAGGAATAAATGCTAAGGAGTGCATACTCTTCAGCTTACAGTATAGAAATATGGTTATAAAAATACACTAAGTACATGCTTGAAAATCTAGAATAAAGAGATACAACTCTGAAAAATTAAGTTTATTAACTTATAAATATAAATGATGTTTATTTAGCCTCTCTCAATTTTTTTTAAGTTATTAATGGATTGTCAACTTTGCCTATTTGCTTCCTGAATTTTAATTGAAAAAGACAATTTTCTGCTTATACTGGATTCATTCTTCTCTCTTACTTTTTATTGTTGATTTTGGAGTGAAGAAGCTATTTCTGAAACGTGTAAGTTATATATATGTCCATTTAAATGGATCTTTTTTATAAAGAGCTTTACAGTCCTTTGGCTTAACATAGCTTCAGAATATTATACATTATGTCTTATAACAATGCCAGAATCTGTAATGTTTTAGATACAATGTCTTTTCAAATCTATCTATTTAGGAAGAGTAATAAAATCACAACAGCTTTCATTCCAAAATTATTCAAATGTGGTACCCTAAAGATGGCTTAATTTCTAAAATTGTAATAAATTCTCCCTCTACTTTCATGCTGTCTCATAAATGCAAAAATATAATTCTTTTGGCTACATTCAACTGGCATAAATAAACTGCATATATTTATTTTCAGAAAATATTTTTATCTTGAGAAAATATATAATATTGCATCCAAATATAAAATGTATCTTACTATTTAAAATCTTTAAAAAATTGCTAATAATTATACATTTTTATATAACAAAATGTTTACAGAGTCTTTTCCTCACAATTATCACAAGTTGATTTATTGATATAGTATTTTACATTTCAATTTTCCATAATCAACAGGCATTTTAATTTTCCATTACCAGTTTAAAATAATTGTAGTCAATTTAGAAATAATCTTAGACATCTGGAACGAACCGTTTCCAATGCTGAAATTTAAAAAAAAAAAAAACACATCATGTATATTGTCTGAGGCATATCACACTGTTACGGACATTGCTGGTTGTCTACTCAATGTCCATTGCCCTCTTTTCTTTTTTTGAGTTGGAGTCTTACTCTGTCGCCCAGGCTGGAGTGCAGTGACTGCTGCCAGCCACCGCAGCCTCGACCTGCTGGGCTCCGGCGATCCTTCCGCTTCAGCCTTCCAAGTAGCCAGAATTACAGGCATGCGCTACCATGCCCGGCTGATTTTTTGATTTATTGTAGAGATGAGGTCTGGCTGCCCAGGCGGGTCTCGAACCACGGGCTCAGGCAATCCACTCACCTCAGTCTCCCAAAGGCGTGGGATTACAGGCTGAGCCACCGAGCCCGGCTAGGTCTGTTTTTAGTAACTGACTGAAGAAGAACACTGTGATTAAGTTGAGGTCAATGAATTAAATCTTTGTTTTATCACACTGGGAGATTTTCTCTTAAGAAAAAGCAATTGGAAAGCTACTCTTCTCTCCTGTGGATGAGAAAGAAAGAATCTAATTGCCTCTGGATGTCATTCTTTTTTTTTTTTTTATAGATAAATTTGGAAGATGAAGATAGTGCTGTGTGTGGCAGAATGAAATTAGAAAAATATCAGAGTATTTAATAACACAGTAGAATGACTGGTTCAATGTTCTGAAGCTCTTTTATATCTGAACGTTTTATTGGATGAGTTACTTATTGTTCAAGTCAATATTTATTTCTATTATTTTTGAGTGATATATAATGCAAAGCTACTACCCTTACTGATCCATATGTCCTAGATTTAGCAGTTTAATCTATAACTTAGAAAAATCATAAAATGCTTGTGGTTATTTTAAATTTAGTATATTATGATTGTATACGAATTTATCTCTCTGTTTTACAAATAGTTCCAGCACTTAAGATATTGTGCCATTTTAAGCAGCATGTCAGTAAAGCAACAAGGGAGCTGTAGGGAAGTATATATTTCCCAAATTCCTATAGTAGCAATAATATTTTTCATGGACTATAACATTGTTATCTATGTATTTGATATCCGATTCAGATTTGACTAGAATTAATAAGCAAGCAATGCTTTCTCTATCAAAAGTCTACCTGAAACTCTATAATTAATTTTTCTTGAAATAAAGATCTTGGGCAACCCCCTTGAGTTCCCTCTCACTGTGGGAGATTTCCTGTCTTCTAAATAAACCCTGCTTTTTGGGGGGGTTGGAGTCTCACTCTGTCGCCCAGACTGTAGTGCAGTGGCCGCTCCGGACATCACAGCCTCCACCTGCTGGGCTCCAGCGATCCTTCCACCTCAGTCTTCCAAGTAGCCGGAATTACAGGCATGCGCTACCACGCCCGGCTGATTTTTGGATTTATTGCAGAGATGAGGTCTCGCTGCCCAGGCGGGTCTCGAACCCGCGGGCTCAGGCAATCCACTCACCTCAGCCTCCCAATCGCACAGGATTACGGGCTGAGCCACCGAGCCCGGCTTAAATCCTGCTTTTGGAAGGAAGGAAGGAAAGAAGGAAGGAAAGAAGGAAGGAAGGAAGGAAGGAAGGGAGGAAGGGAGAGAGGAAGGGAGGGAGGGAGGGAGGGAGGGAGGATCTCAGCAATTAGTTACTCCTTGATAATTTATTGCCCTTTTTTTGTGAGCTGCAGTTGACTAAAATTTTTTTAAATGGCCCTGGAATGCAATGATCAAGGAGACATAATCTAAAGTTCAGTCATATCATGAATTTTTTAAAGCAATTTATCTATATTTATTCAATGCAAGCTTGATGACAACAAAAAGGTGTAAATTTTTTTACATAACTACAGCTAGTTAGCTTGGGGCAAATTTTTCTTTATATTACAGGTGATGTTTCTAAGCCTTGATCCAACTATGACTTGTAAACTATGAAATCAGTAAAGTATATTTTGATATAGGCCTAGTTCTTCCAAGAATTTGAGAGTTTAGGAAACCAAATGAAAGTAGTTAGTAAACTCTAATTGAGGGTAAACCTTGACATATTGGTACTAAAAGAAAATAAAAAATGTGATGATCAACAACAATTCCATGAAGTAAATATGAATATATACACATACATATATGTACAGTGGTCCCTTAGTATCTGCAGGGAATTGGTTTCAGGAACCCCCATGGATATCAAACACCATGGAGGCTCATGTCTCTTTTACAAATTGGTGTAGTATTTGCATATAGCCTATGTACATCTTTTTGCACACTTTAAATCATCTCTAAATCTCTTATATTTTATCCATTGTAAATGTTATGCAAATAATTGTTAAACTGTATTTCTTAGGAAATAATTACAAGAAAAATAGTTGGTACCTTTTTCAGTACAAACACAATCATTCATTTTTAAAAATATTTTAGATTTATGGTTGGCTGAATTCACAAATGGTCACAAATGGGGAACCCACAGATACAGAGAACCAGCTGTAATAACACACACACACACACACACACACACACACACACACACACACACAGATTGTTGCCAGAAAGTTAAATCTCACATTCTGCACATAATTTAAGTTTATACCTACAGTATCCTTGATGTTCTGATCAATCTCATGTCAAAACAGTGACAATTACACAGTGAAAAACTGAAAAATGGATCCACTCACTGTACCACATTCTGCCTACTAGGTTTATTTCTGCAGTTAGAAGTTATAATGAAGCACTTACGTTTCGGCTCTATGCTCAATAGTCATTAACAATTGCCTTAGAGAGTTGAATTGTTACTGGGTGAACAAGTGATTTTTATGATGGCAGATAACATTCTGTTCCTTACGAGTGTTTTGTAACTAACCTTACATTACCAATATTTTTTTTTTTTTTTTTTTGAGTTGGAGTCTCATTCAGTTGCCCAGACTGGAGTGCAGTGGCCGCTCCCGGCCACCGCAGCCTCGCTTGCTGGGCTCTGGCGATCCTTCCACCTCAGTCTTCCGAGTAGCCGGAATTACAGGCATGCGCTACCATGCCCGGCTGATTTTTTGATTTATTGTAGAGATGAGGTCTCGCTGCCCAGGCAGGTCTCGAACCCGCGGGATCAGGCAATCCACTCATCTTAGCCTCCCAAAGGCGTGGACATTACCAATATTTTAATCTCCGTCACAGAATGCTTATATAGCATATTTGAAATACATATTTTTATAAACATAGTATTTATTGTAACTAATATTTTCATCACTGCATTCCATGAAAAGGCTATCTAGGTAATATTAAATACTTACAACAGGAAAAAAGTCAAATTCATGTCATAAGTTTGAATTATAAAAAACAAAGGGTAATTCAGGGATGACATGACTAATCTTTGAAACACGATCCCAGACAAATGGACAAATGGAGAGCAGCAAATGGAAAGCCCGGTGACTGTGATGAGATGGTGAATGAATGCACAGCCGATGGGATACCACCTCATTCCTTGTACTGTTAATGGAAGCTGACAATCATTTCAGCCTTAAAGTGAGACTTCATTAGGCTGAAATGAAAAAAAAAAGTCTCTGTGGAATAAGAATAGAGAAAAAAAATCCCAATAGCTTTGCTTTGCTATATGTAAAACTATTTTCAGCAGCAAAAGTCACAATAATGCCTATAGACCGAACGTTATGTGGTGAAGAGGGAACAAGTCATGTATTGTATTTACTCTTCTATATGAATTAAAAGGAAGTGGGCCATATTTGGATGAAGTTTAAATACAATGTTAGAATTAATGTTTATCCTGCATCTCATAACAGTATCTCTGTTTTCCAACCATATATGTCTTCTGATTTTACTTAGCCAATGTGTATTGAGTTTTTAATAAATACCTGGGGTATGGCAATACAGAAAAAAAATCTGTCTCATGGAACTTATATCCTAGTAAAGAATTTAGTGTCTGGTTAGGAAGGCAACTTACATTTCCTAAAATGCATCACATTCTCTTTTTTTAAATTGTCTTTGAACTCAGGATTTCTTTTGTTTTCATATAGATTACCACTTACCTACTTCTACCCACTTCCCCATATCTCAAATACTACTTCTTCTAGAAATGTTTTCAAATCATGTAAAATTGAATTTAGGGCACACACTATATATTCAAAGAATATCTGATGCTCATTCTATTACAGTGCTAATTATATTTTTTGAAATTTAATTGATTATCTTAATAAGATTTATTTTTTGGTGTACTTCACTGCCTAAAAAAGTGCTTGGCACATACCGAGTGCTGAATAAAATTTGTTTAATTATCAAGGTGAATCAGTATTATGTTATTATTAGGTTAAAATGTTCTTTTGTTTATTTAGAGTGGAATAAAAGTAAGGGTAATCATAAATTCTTTTCCTAGATTAATGTCCAGAAGAGTTTTTTCTAGGTTTTTTTCTAGGATTTTTATGGCTTCAGATCTTACATTTAAGTCTTTAATCCATGTTGAATTAATTTTTGTGCATGGTGAAAGTTGGGAATCCAATTTTATTCTTTTGCATGTGGTTATCCAATTTTCCCAGCACCGTTTGTTGACTAGGATATCCTTTCTCCAGTGTATATTTTTCTCTGCCATGTTGAAGATCAGTTGGCTGTAGATATCTGAATTTATTACTGAATTCTCTATTCTGTTCCATTGTTCCATGTGTCTGCCATTAAGCAAATAAGTGGGATTTTAAATAAAACTAAAAAGCTTCTGCACAGCAAAAGAAATAATCAACAGAATAAATTGGGAACTGATAGAATAAGAAAAAACATTCACAAACTATACATCTGACAAAGGACTAATATCCAGAATCTACAAATAACTCAGACAAATTAGCAAGAAAAAAACAAATGACCCCATTAAAAATGGGCAAACAACATAAACAGACATCTCTCAAAAGAAGATATACAAATGGTCAACAAACATACGGAGAAATGCTCAACATCACTAATCATCAGGGAAAAGCAAATTAAAACCACAACAGGATACCACCTTATAACAGTCAAAATGGTCATTATTTTTAAAACAAAATGGAAAAAGAAAAAAATAGATGTTGGCATAGATACAGTGAAAGGAAATGTGTTTACACTGTTGGTGGGAATGTAAATTAGTACAACCTCTAGAAATCAGTATGGAGAGTCTCAAAGAACTAAAGGTAAATTTATCACTTGCTCCAACAATCTCACTACTTGGTGTATATCCAAAGGAAAGACTTGTTATGCACAAAAGACCCCTGTACTCACATATTTGTCACTGCACTGTTTATAATCACATAGAAGTAGAATCCACCTGAGTACCCATCAAGTGATCAGTGGACAATGAAAATCTGATATACATATATATGTATACACACACACACCCCACACACACATACACTCAAATATAATACTATTAAGTCATGAAAAAAATGTCTTTTGCAGCAACTTGGATGGAATTGGACACCATTATCCTAAGTGAAGTAATGCAGGAATGGAAAACTAAATACAGCATGTTCTCACTTATTTGTAAGCTATGGGTCTGCAAAGGTGCATCAAAAGCTATGACAGACATTGGAAACTCAGAAAAAGGGGATATAAAGGGGGTGAGGGATAAAAATTATCCTATTGGATACAATGTGCACTAGTAGGGGTGATGGGTACAATTAAAGCCCAGACTTCTTCACTACTATACAATGTATCCATGTAACCAAAAATCATGTATACCCTTAAAGCTACTGAAATTGTTTTTTATTTGTGTGTGTATTTAAGTAAAAGTTAAATGTCCTGAATTAGACAAAAATGTGCCCAGAGGACATTATGTTAAGTGAAATAAGTCAGGCACAGAAATATAAATAATGCGTATTCTCATATGTAGAATGTATACATATGTATATATATATGTATATACAAAATATATTCTATATTTTGTCTCTCTATAATCTCTCTAAATCTATTCTCTTCTATCTATACACATTCTACCTATTCTACATATTCTCTATATCTATGTTCTATTTTTTTTGAGAGAGAGAGAGACTGAGCTCAAGAAAGTATAGAGTAGGTTTGTGAGTATTAGAGGCTGGGATGGGTAGAGTGGAAGGGAGAATGAGGAGAGGTTGGTTAAGAGATTCAAAACTACAGCTATAGATGAGGAATTTGTTTCAGTGTTCTGAAGCACTGTAGGGTAAATATGCTTAAGTGTAATTTATGGCATATTCTCAAAAAGCCAGAAGAGAAGATTTTGAATGTTAATAACACAAATAAGTCATGCTCGGTGGCTCAGCCTGTAATCCCGCGCCTTTGGGAGGCTGAGGTGAGTAGACTGCCTGAGCTAGCGGGTTCGAGACCCGCCTGGGCAACTTGGTGAGACCTCATCTCTACAAAAAATCAATAAATCAGCCGGGCGTGGTAGCACATGCCTGTAATTCTGGCTACTTGGAAGGTTGAGGTGGAAGGATCACCAAAGCCCGGCAGGTCAAGGCTGCGGTGGCCAGGAGCGGCCACTGCACTCCAGTCTGGGCAACAGAGTGAGACTCCAACTCAAAAAATAAATAAATAAACAAACAAACAAACAAACAAACAAATAAATAAATAAATAAATAAAATAACACAAATAGGGGTTGAATGTTTGAGGTGATAGATTTGCTAATTACCTTTATTTAATTATTGCTCAATGTGTACATATATAAAAATAACACTCCATTTCTCATAAACATGTACAATTATTACATGTTAACCAAAAAGAAAATCTGGCCAAATTTCATTCTAGCATTATATTTAAAGATTTTAAAACAAATTTTTCTTTTTTATGTTATTCAACTATATCAAAAAAACAAGTGAAATAAATTATGTATTTTGTGACGTCTCAAATATACATTGAGAATGTGAAGACTTACAGTGATGAAAATATCTTCCTTTTTTTTTTTAGTCAGAGTCTCATTCTGTCACCCAGACTGGAGTGCAGTGGCACACTCCTGGCCTCCACAGCCTCAATCTGCTGATCCCCGGCGATCCTTTCTCCTCAGTCTTCCGAGTAGCTGGAACTACAGGCATGTGCTACCATGCCCGGCTAATTTTTTTGATTTATTGTAGAGATGAAGTCTTGCCAAGTTGCCCGGGAGGGTCTCGAACCCACAGGCTCAGGCAATCCACTCACCTCGGCCTCCCAAAGCTCTGGGATTACAGGCTGAGCCACCGATCCTGGCCGATGAAAATATCTTAATGCCATATTAGAATAAAATTGTTCAAATGTTTCTGCTATTAAATGTAGTATTGTATATAAATTCATCATAAAAATATACTATGCAGATATGCAATGTATATTTATTAATTACTATATGAGAATTTGATGGATGAGGAGGCAAAAGCATATGATAAAATTACTATTATAATTTGTACCTGTGACCATGACAAGTTTTTTACTTCCTTTCAGTGTCTGCCTCACTTTTTAAAAATCCTTTTTTTTTTTTTAATTTTAAAGATGTGGGGTACAATTCAGCATTAGGTATACAAAAGTTCATTATGCAGGTACCCTTGTTGATGAGGTGTGCTCTTCCCTCCCCTGGCAGTTTCCTTCAACTGCCAATTCTACCCCCTCCCATGGCAGTTTCCCACTACTGTCAATCCCTTTCTTATAGTATTATGATAATTGTTCAAGGTCTGCTTTTGAGTGGGAACATATGGTACTCTCTTCTTTGTTTCTGTGATAGATCACTGAGTATGATAGACTCTAAATCCATTCAAGTTGCTGTGAAATCCATATGCTTGATCTTTATGGCTGCATAATATTCCATTGTGTGTATGTACCACATTGTTTTTATTCGAGTCCAATTTCAATGGGCAGCAAGGTTGGTTTTTTTATTGTGACTAGAGCTGCAACAAATATGTGTGTGCAGGTATCTTTTTTGTAGAATGATTTGAGTTCTTCCAGGTATATACCCAATAGGGGATTGCTGGTTCATATGGAAGCTCAATATATAGTTGTTTCAGAAATCACAACACTGTTTTCCAAAGAGGCTGCACTAGTTTGCTTTCCCACCAGCAGTGTAGAAGCATTCCTTTTTTCTCTGCATCCTCACCAGCATCTGTTGTTGTTTGTTTTATTAATAATGGCCATTCTTACTGGGGTTAGGTGGTATCTCAATATGGTTTTGATTTACATTTCCTCTCATGATTAGTGAGGCTGAGCATTTTTTCATCTGTCTGTTGGCTGCCTGTACATCTTCCTTTGAGAAATGTGTATTCATATCTTTTGCCCACTTTTTAATGGGGGTGGTTTTTTTTTTGTTTTTGTTTTTGTTTTTTTTTCCATTTTGGAACATTTGAGTTCCTTGTAGATCCTAGATGTTAGGCCTTTGTCAGATATATAGATATACAGGCAAATATTTTTTTTCCATTCTGTGGGCTGTCTCCCTGCTCTCTTAATGGTTTCCTTTGCTTTTCAGAAGCTTGTCAGTTTGATGAGGACCCACTTGTCTATTTTATTTCTTATGGTATGGGCACTTAGGATTTTGATCAGGAATTGGTTACCAGTTCCAATTTCCATGAGGGTGTCTCCTGCATTTTTTAAGATTCTTATAGTTTGAGGTTTTACATTTAGGTCTTTGATCCATTTAGAGTTAATTTTTGTGTATGGTGATAGGTAGGGGTCCTGTTTCAATCTTCTGCATGTGATCAACCAGTTTTCCCAGCACCATTTGCTGAATAAGTTCTCCTCCCCCCAGTGATTACTGTTGGAGACTTTGTCAAAGATGAGTTGGTTAAGAATATGGAATCTCTATCCTGTTCCATTGGTCATAAGCCTATTCTTATACCAATACCAGGCTGTTTTGATTACCGTAATCTTATATTAAAGTTTGAAGTCTGGAAGTGTGCTACTTCCTGCTTCATTTCTTTTGCTAAGGATTATCTTGGCTATTCATGGTTGTTTATGTTTCCATATGAATTTCTGTATTGTGATTTCCAGGTCTGAGAAGAATGATGTTGGCAATTTAATGGGTATTGCGTTGAATCTGTAAACTACCTTCATAGGATGGACATCTTAACAATGTTGGTCCTTCCTATCCATGAGCATAGAATATTTTTCCACTTGTTTCTGTCTTCTTGATTTCTTTGAGCAGTATTTTGTAGTTCTCATTGTAAAGGTTTCACATCTCTGGTTAGGAAGATGCTGAGGTATTTCATTTTTTTGTGTGGCTATTGTGATTGGGACTGTGCTTTTTATTTGGTTCTCTGCCTGCTTGATGTTGGTGTATAAGAATGCAATCTTCTTTTGCACATTTATCTTGTACTCCGAGATTCTGAGAAAGTCCTTTATCAGTGCAAGCAGGTTTTTGACAGATTTTTTTTTTTATTTTAAAGGTATAGTATCATATTATCAGCAAAGAGGGATAACTTGACATTCTCTTTTCCTATTTGGATATCCCTGATTTCCTTCTCTTGTCTAATTGTCCTAACTAGCACTTCCAACACAATGTTGACCATGGGGGGTGAGAGTGGGCAGCCTTGTCGTGTTCCAGTTTTCAGGAGAAATGTTTCCAGTTTCTGTCCACTTAGCAATATGTTAGCTGTGAGTGTATCATAGATGACACTTAATATTTTGAAGTATGTTCCTCCTATACCTAAGTGTTTGAGGGTTTTTGTCAAGAAGGGATGCCGGATTTTATCAAAAAATTTTTCTATATCTAATGAGATTATCATGTGACTCTTGTTTTTATATCTGTTGATGTATTTAATTACATTAATGGTCTTCCGAATGTGTATCCAGTCCCGCATCCTGGGGATGAAGTTTTCTTATTGCTACAGTATAAAACAATATTTTTAAATGTTTCTCATATATGTATTAGGATTACAGCATTTTCAAGATTAATAATACAAATGAAAGTTCAGTGCTTTCCATGCTAACCTTTGTAATAATATTTGTCTCTTTTATATTTTTTCTTTGGTGTAATATATTACTGACAGCTTAACACATTATTGTAAAAATGAAAAGAGGCAAATAGAGTTTGCCTCTTTCCATTTTTATGAACACTAGAATTAGATGAAAAACAGTATTTTAAATTGACCCTAAATAATTATTTTTAAATAGTCTGTTAGTTATTTTCTTTTCTTGTCAGAATATTTTTCAATGTTTCTATACATAGTATATTTAATACATTTTTCTTTTGTAAGTAAAAAACTTGCATATATAACTCACTAAAAAAAACCACTAATGAGTCTATATGTAAAGTTTCTTCCTCCTACACTGAATATACCATATATGACATTTTTCTTGAAAAATAGGTGCTCACAAGGTAATACTATATGTGAATTTTATAGAGGTCATTGTATCTATTAAAATAAAAACTTTAAAAGATACAATGTTTAATTTCCTGCCTAACACAAATCACCTCAGATTCTATGTCTGCAATAGTTTGGAAAGTTTACATACAGATAATATGAAAATATTTACTTAAAATTTAAAATAGGTACTTAATATATTATTATAATGCCATTTGGTAAAAGGATTTATTCCTATTCCTCAATATTTAGAACAATTTTAGTCACTGAATATTATTATAAAAGTCACAACTCCTTAAACTAATAACTATACTGTAAGAAAATGACAGATTTGTTTGTAAACACCTTTTGTCTAAAGTCATGATTATGTTCTAACTGAATAGTAGACAGTATTAAATGCTGATTATTCAGATTTTACACAACTGAAACTTCTTAACATTAGATAAGAAAACACATGACAGCATCGTATTTTTTTCCAATTTGTGTGGGGTTTTTTTGACATAGCTAGAATCAATATGAAAGTATATGACTAGCTCAAATTATATTTTTTTTAAAGATACAACCAGGTTTAGGTACAAAAAGGAATTTAAAAAACTGTAATATTATGGACAAGGTTATTTTTTCCATTGAAAAATCTCTAAATGAAAGAAGTACCTCCAAACCAGATATTTTTCCTTCTTTGGTCTTTCTTCCTGAGGAGTTTCCTCAATTTTTCACTGGCTCTGGATTAAAGAAATGGTTTTACTCTCTTTCATTTCCTAACAAACCTGGTGCCTGATAAATGTTCAGAGAGACCCTTATACTCTGGGGAACTTAGATCGGTATATATTAATCACAATGCGGATAGTTTATTTCCCCTTTTTTTTGTTCTGCTTTCTCTGTCAAAACTTGAGCTGATATATGGACCTAAGAAGAAAGCAGCAACCTCAGTTCCATGTAATTCATATAATACAAGTTTGAATTTTTGTTCTCAGGGTTTCCTTTTTGTCTTTGTATTTTGAAAAGACTTTAAATCTTTCTCTTTTCCTTTTTTGTCATTGTCACCATCTTTTGCAGTTTTTTTGGCAGCTTCCTCACCATTCTGTTCAGGTTGTAAAAAAATCTTCCCATTATAAATGGTTTTTAACACATCCCTTCACTATTCTGCTTTTCACAGCATTCTAACCTTGGTTTGATCCCTTTCCTTCCCCTTTCTTCTCATTTATTCTCTTTTTTTTTTTCCTTTGGTTTTCATTCCAAATGTCTGCTTATATTGATGTCAGATTACTCAGTAGGTAGTTCACATTGATCTGGCTACTGTTTGGAAAGCAGATTTCATTTTAAGAAGAGAAATGGGAATGTCTAAAGAAGGACATCCTTTTAGAACAAAAAACTAGGCTGCTGCTTCGAGACCCTTCTTCACTTTTGGGAAAGTGGGGAGAGAGCTAGCTCTTCAGAGTCTAACAGTTTATTATTTTGTCCATCTGTTTATTTTAAGGTCCATAAAAATTATTGATGAAACGCAAATCTTTCTGCATGTATCCTTCAAGTAATTTTCTTTGAGAAATATATTTATGCACATGCTAGAATTTCTCTAAGTTAGAAAACATAGAAAAGAAGGAGCCAAGGCAGAGAATGTTATCAAATCAAATGAGGTGAAAATATATTCCTTTGGAAACTTGTCCTCATTCTCTTTAATTGAGCCCCTACTTGTTTCTCAATTGTTCTCTGTTGTAGTCTGATAGCTTTCATCCTCACTGTTTTGTTTCTCCCCTATTCTCATTTATAGTGTCAACTTACATTTAGGGCAGTGAGAGTTAACTTGCTCACTGTGACATTGCAATCAATTAATCACATTTAGCTTTCCTCCCTGCCTTCCTATTGGCTGGTTTGTAATTGAGCCATGGGGCAAAAGCCATTTCTAGCTGCAGTCTGTCAGCTTGTTCAGCAGTTCATTTATTAGTTTGATAAGATAACCTTTCACAGCACCATCTAATCAAAAGCATCAAGTTTCACATACAATGAGATTATTCAGAAATTCATGTCTAAATTCTACTTGGGTCAGTTATAATGGGCAGAGAATTGTTCTTTGGGAATTGGGAATAAAATTGCAGTATGTTACCCTGTGACCACTAAGCTCTGGGTCAAGATGTTGATAAAGACCATAGACTGTGAGGCAGTTGACAGCTAAGTATTTAAAATATAGAAAAATGTTTTTTTCCCTAACTTTAAATTGAATTATGCAAACATAAATGTACTAACTCATAACATTTAGAAGTTTTATTAAAGGACTGTAGTTTATATTTATATTTTTCTGTATTTCATACTTTTAAAACAGAGTAGAATATTAATCTGATTTCCCCTCTTCCTATATAATCAAAATGCTACCTCTGTGAAACACCTCACTTTAGATAGAGATGGCATAAATATTTACTACACAATTTTGTTTGATTTATTGGGGAGAGGCAGGGCTCCAATTATCCTGGGGGATATATCCCCAATTCTCCAGTACCAGCTCACAGTACAAATAGAGCTTCCACCATATTAAATCCATGCCACAGCATAGCAGAACAAAAAGCAACATCATATATTCTCTGATATCCAAATTCCTACCTCCCTTATGGAACGAATTACAGTCCCTTTCTTTTTTATATTCTTTTTAATTTTCACAGATACATAGTAGTTGTACATACTTAAGGGGTACATGTGACATTGTGATACAATATATAATTACCTAATAAGGGTAATTGGAAAATCCATTACCTCAAGCATTATCATTTCTTTGTGTTGACAACATTTAAAATCTACTTTTATTTTTAAATATACAATAAATTATTGTTAACTATAGTCTCTCCATTATTATTATTATTATTATTAGTAGTAGTAGTAGTAGTAGTAGTAGTAGTAGTAGTAGTATTTTGCTTGTTTTTGCGCACTTAGGGCTTAATAGCAAGAATGTATTTTATTATTACTGTTCACTCTACATCCCCTTCCCTCCACCCCCCGGGAAATCATGGTAAAGTTCATTTAGTTTTTATGAGTAACCAGAGACTCACCTTTATATGCACCCTTTTCCTACTAGACAAAGCATTAGCACATAAGAAAGGGAAGTTGTGGTGAATGTGATAATGCCCTCTCCATTCTCCACTTTTAAAAAGTACTTGCTGCTTAGATTCACCTTCAAAAACAACTTGTCTTGTCTTATATGGATGCTGCTGGCAGATGAACTTCAGCTGACAGCACCTTCAGAGATGGCTACAGCTGCAGAGAACTCCCAATCTGAGGTTCATATCATTCTGGGAGTAGCCCACATTAGATGACTGATGGAGGGCTTATGTAAATGCCTGATCATTTCAGTCCCTTGAAAGACTGAACCACTTTAACAGGTTGTTCAGTTCTAGAGCTTCCCCATGAATTGAGGTTACCACCAGGCTAGCATTAGAACTCAGCTACTCCTGCTACCAGATCCTGCTTCTCACCGCTCCCTTCCACAGGCGTAATCAGCTTCAGAGTCCATCTAAGTTTCTGTCTTAGAGAACCCATGACAGACATACGGTAAGAATTTTTGACATTCCCTTCACATTTTCAATCCCTATATGTTCTATATTGACTCAATGCTCTAATTATGATTAAATAAGAGTATGGAAAATGAACAGTTCTTTATTTAGCCTATCACATAACTCACAAAAGAAGCTGCTTAGAATGAAATTAAAATATGTACATTTACTGCTCACTTACTATGAGCTAGGCTTTGTTCTAGATATTCTATTGCTCTGAATTATTTTATGTAATCCTCAAAACAGTTGAGGTAAAAGATATATGGGATTTGAAGTAATTTGAACAAAGTTATAAAGCTACTAGAAAGTACCAGAACCCACATTTTTGATCCCAGGTAATTTGATCTCAGAATCTCTATTTTTAGTTAATTTTGAAAAGGTTTAACCTACTGGTTCTCACATAGGAGCATATGTGTGCATCAGAATTATATGGAAAGCTTGTTAAAACACAGATTGCCAGACTCTACTTCCAGAGTTTTCCAATTAACTAATGGGGGATGGGTGGAGAATATGTATTTCTAACAAATTCTGAGATGGTGTTGATACTGCTATTCTAAGAGTGCACTATCAGAACAACTGGTTTAAACTATATGTCAGACATCCTCCCCATTTATTTGGATGAGATATAGTCAAATAAATTATCTGTGAATTTTAACTAATTGTTTAGGCAGTCCCTAGCAAAATTAAATAAATGGATGTACTTCTCTGTTTCTTTAGTTGCTTATGATACTACAGCTCGTATTGTCTGCATATCATCAATCAAGTTGAACCTGGATCAACAATTCATACATTTTGTTTTTTTAAACCATTCATAAGTTTTCATTCTGTTTTCCCCTTTTTTTTATTCTATCTTCCTGTCAAAATGTGAGCAAATATATGGACCTAAGAAGAAAGCAACAATTTCATTCCATGTAATTGATAACAATCCAAAGATCTAAAAAGGACTTAGGAGTAGAATGGTTGTGGTGGTATTCTTTCTTTTCAATATTTCTCTTTTAAAAAAATTTTACACAAGTTTTTATTACTAAAAAAAAAAAGTTTTAAGCAAGCAAGCCAACTATAATTAAGAAAGAAGATTAAGGAGGGGACGTATAAAGAAGAAAACAAAATAACAACCTGGCCATTTTGCTCTTGGTTGAATATATAGTCAGTTCTGCTATAATGTGACACAAATTTTTTTAAATGTTCTTGCTATGCAACATTGCTCAATAAAAACCATAGAGATTATTGGATGTGGGGAAACAACACTCAAAAATGTTCTCAGTGACACACTTAAAAAGTAAAGAAACCTAATAAAAATGATAGAGCAACTTTAAATATGTCAAATAATTAAGAAATGCATACATACTACAGTCAATGTCAGATCATCTTGAAGAAGGGCCTGACGCTTGTTTCAGGAACTGTTGACATTACACAGCTTGTTTCTGGGAAGTGTTGGTAGGAGCATTACTATGTAAAGTTGTAACACTAAATGTGAATGGCAGTGGTTACTTGTCCCTCATTGGTACCAAGCATCACAGTTACAAATAGTTCTTATTCTTAACTTCAAGGCATGTTTTCACTTTTTTCTGAGATGTAAATCCTTTGAGACATGCATATATACGACACACCAGTTTCATCAAAATGGAAAAGTTGATCTAATGTATAGACTTCTACTTCAAACAATTTGCTTAATGGTTGGGAATTTTTTTCCACCTCAGATATCTTTTGAGCTCTAGTGGCTTGGCCCAACAGTTGAAGACTTTGAAAATTGTAACCATGTTTGAAATTACTAAACCAGTCACTTTTAACACTAAAGTGAGCCATTTCCATGATGTAAGTTTGGCCATTAGGATATTCACATATAGATGGTGCTTTCATTTTGATTATGCAAAAGGTTAGAGTTTTTGCTATTTGTTTTTCAATCCTCTTGCTAGGAACAATCTTTCCATTTTTTCTACTTCCTTAGTCCATGTTCTAATGACTTTGCAGTACTTGAAGTTTTTCTTTTATTTTTGTGTCATTGTCTCTAAAGTTCAACAATGCAGATTTCTTTATACTTACAGCTGGAGGTATAAAATGTAATATAATTTCTTCCAAAATACTTTATTATTTCAGTCTTCTCCTCACTATCTAAAGATTTGCTTTTTCATGAACTATATTGTGTTCTGGGACCAGAAGGATTATAAATGTTTGGAATGTTGAATGAGATGTGTGTGTGTGTGTGTGTGTGTGTGTGTGTGTGTGTGTGTGTGTGTGTGTCTTTTCTCACAAATGTAAAAGATTTGTAAAACACAACTTAGTTGAATACTGCACACCATGAACCAAGACTAAAGTAGGGGACAGATGTTTGTAGTCTGTGCTTGTGTGTCTGTCTTTGTGTATTCCTACACAGCTCCATTCAGCTACATGTATTTATCTGTATTTGCCTAGTGTTTCTCAGAAACAAAATAATGCCTAAACAAACATGAAAGTGTCATAATATTCAAATTGTTTACTAATATGTTCATTGCATAAAATGATTTTTTTTCCAAAACAAGAATTAGAACTGACTATATATGCTTCTGAAGATAAACTATAAAGCCATGGAAGCTGTACCTTTTGGAAAATAAATATTGAAAACAAGTGTTAGAAAGGTTATAGGGAAGCATCTTCTATTACATGTGTCATTAATTTCAATATATTTCATGCTGATTGGCTGACAAAAAATATATTTTCCAGATAAATGCACTCAAGTTAAAGACTTGAATTTTTGTCTTCCTTTTTTGGAATTTCATTATGCTTAGCACAAAACACTTTACACCTTTGATTCTTGATAGTTATGAGCACCAGTTGAAGAAATCTTGCTAGCAATATTCAACAAACATATCTCAACGTGGTTCTCATATCTAATGTCATATTCAATATTTTCTTCTAAAAATAATATGCTTTATTCTACCTGCTTCTACAATTTCACAGATTATTAGAACTGACAGTTATCTTAGGCACCAGCATTTCATTACCCCATTTTATACATGAGGAAACTGAAGTTCAGAGAGGTGAAGTGTATTCTCTATTCATAAGGTTGTTCCCCAGGACCTTTCTACTCACATCTCTGTGATTGTTTGCATTAAACATATTTTGTTTCCTTATTGAAAGTTTTACTCTCTTATCACCATATACCCTGTCCAAGATAAAACAACAAGTTCTAGAACTCTGAAACAAAGAAAATCCTTTCTCAAGCTCACTGTCAATTTATGTGAGAGGACTTTACGTAAAATCAATATATTTCCAAGAACCTCTCCATGACCCAGCCATGCTTAGCAGACAAGGAAAGTATTTCTGCACACTAAGTGTAATAGACAAAAAAGCCATTTCCAATTTTTTAAAAAAATCAACAAACTAGAACAGTTGAACATAACTGAAGACTCTCTTGTGACTTCCACATTTCTGCCGTCTTTTCTTCTTTAGAACACATTTTCTAAAGAGGTCACCTTGACCTAAGAATACACATATCTATGAGCTTTATACTCATTACAAAAGGCATAAAAGGCTACTTTCTTTGAAGTTGAAGAGACTGAGATTTAAATAGGAGTTCTGTTTGTTTGTAATGATGGGTTTGGCTAACTTTTCTGAAGATCTTAAGGTAAATTATGGATACATTCCTGGATTGTTGCAAATGTTAAGTAAGATAATATGTTAAAATGACTGGCCTGTGGTAGGCTCTGAAATGTCATAGATATTATTATTGTGTCGGCAAATGTAGCATAATACCTATTAAAGTGTGTGAACTCTAGAGCTTGATTACCTGAGTTTCTATCTATATTGCCACTTATGAGAAGAGTATCTTCTATAGAGTCCTTAATTTGTTGAACAGCATTTTCCTTATTTACACAATGGGGACTGACAATACTAGTGCTTACCTTATTAGACTGTTGTAAGAAATACATGGAATACTTAAAATTCTATGTGTTGTTACACCTTCCACCCACCCACCATGAAAATTTCTTAAGTGATTTTATGTTTTCTTTTCCCAATGGCACAAGAAAATAGGAAGTCAGACTTCAGGTAAACTATTATTACCAGATGCAAACTATGAAGAGAATGGAATATAAAGGTCTGTAGTTTTCAACTAGTTTTAGTGTTATTTCTTTTATTTTGTAGTTTAGTCTTGATCTTATTTTATAACAGAGTGTGATTTTTCTAAACCCCTATAAAGCCTAGAATTCTTCTATGTAAAATCTTGACTATGTAATTTATAAATGCATTACATGCATCAATGACCAAATATACCTCATACAAACAATCACATTCAAGCACCTGGAGAATTCTAGAAAAAAGAAAATTGGAGCATAAAGGGATACTGAAAGCAGCATAGTGAAACTGTGGGTGCATAAAGCTACACTTTCAGATAGGGAGGCAGCTTTATGTCTGCAGTTAAAACTTAATCTACCATTGTAACTCAAACCCAAGGTCTAATAGGAGAGAGGAGGTACTGCATAGAGTGGGTGAGACTTTTATTCATACACAAATAGCAGACGGGAAATACAATGCAATTATATAGAGAATTCCAGGCACAATAAATAAATGTACTCTCTTGTTAAATTTGCCTCAATGTGAAGGTAATATTTTAACATTCTGCTCTCAGCTTTTCAAATTGATTTCTTTTACTTGTCCCACATTTTTTAAACAAACTGCATTAAAAAAAATAAAGTCATTACAATTGTGGAGCAGTTAGTACTAGTATCTACCTTATTTGAAGGAGTCAAAACAAGGTTAATGCAGGTGTATTGATATGTTAATGGTTCCTGACAAGGTAATAGCTTCTTAAGAAAAGGGGAGAGGGGTGGATAGTATAGCCAAATTTAACATAATAGGATAAATTTATAAGTATATCTTTGTTTGTGTTTTGAATTCAGGGGTGATAGTACCTAATATCTTTAAAAGATAATATTCTTAATAAAAATCATCAGTAAAATTAAGCCTTTAAGTGAGACTTAATATTTTATTTAAAGTACCTACAACACTAACACTAATACTACTATGGGTTTTTACACATCTGGCAATGTGCTAAAAGTCATATATATTTCATTTTTAATACAATTGGTTTGATAATAGATTGATTTTTATTCCAGTTTAGTACATAAGAAAATGAAAATGCTTCAGAAGTCAAGAACCCTGACCAAGGTCACCACGACTTAGAGACACTGCAGAGACAAAGGGGCCCCGCCTGCCTGATTAACCCCAAAATCACAATCTAATGCAACAGAATTTTTCTTTTGTAGTGATTTTAGTTCAATTGTGCTGAGAAAATTTCAAAAATCTATACATGTAAATGTCAACTAATAAGCCCACTTGTCTCATTGTTAAATTGTTTTTATTTTCCTTTTATACAATCTCTAAAGCAATTGTGTTTATACTTTTTGCCCACCTACTTGCCATTACAGTGGGCCTCATCTGTTGGATGTACTTTTCAAGTGTCTACAGCATTTGAATGATTCAAAGCAAGACTTACGAATTTGCATTGATTCTTCCTCAAGCCTAATCAACCCAAGCCTAGTCATTGCTCAAAATGTTCAAAATATTCTAGGACTTTGGTTGTGAAATTTCCTTTCTGAGCAAAATCACATACAGGTGTATTTTTCCTCATTTCCTGACTCCTACTTAACAGGTTGTGCTTTATTTCCCTATTTTCTAGTTTATATGCTATCTTTTGAATTTGCTTGCTATTCTTTTAAGTCCTAACCACATGAACTGCAATTTCAGTGATGTTCTGCCTATATTACATCAGGATTTAACTGAGGACTTTGTTGAAGAATGTATTGGTTTTGAATCTTGCTCTAAAATATACTGTGTTTGTAATATTGGGCAGTTACATGAGTTTCTAACTCAATTCCTTCATTTTTAAAATGGATTAATAACAATAGTGGCAATAAAGTAGATGAAAGCAATGTAATGAAACAACACAATAAAATATATTGGCTGGCATATGCTATGTATTAATTAACATTATTAGCATTGAGAATATTTTACCATTGTTAATGTCTACTATATTTACTAGTTTTTGATCACTATTTCCGTCTTCTATTATTCCCAGGATGACTCTGTATCCTTAGTATCAATGCTTTCTTTAATCTCTTGAGAGCTAGCCTGAACTATTAAAAGAAATATATTGAATAGTCATGGAATGATTTGTTCTCTGTCTTCTTCCTTAGACATCACTCTAGAATTTGACATTTTTGACAACCATCAATTTTAATTCTGAAAATGTTTTTTGTTTCTAAAAAAGACCTTTTCCATTCTTGTGTCTTCCTCCACCTTATCAGTACTTTAGTGTCTTTGTCGCTCCTCTTCTCTTCAGTGAAACTCCAGTGATCTAAATATGTCATCGTTTTGCTGAAAGGGTTGAATTGTCAAGGTTGAGTCATACAAATCATAGATCATACTCAATAACAAATTATAGTACTAATGCAAAAATCTAGGTGAGGCTTTTTGTTCTGTAAAATTCATATCTATCAGATACAGGTTGGTTTAAGAATAACTGAAATGTTCTGAACAATGTGTGCCAAAATATTATTCTCAAAGAAAACTGTTTCAGATTTGAGGCTTCCTAAATTTATACTCTTATACAGAAAATGCTTAAGCAACAAACTCCCTTTATTCAGCCCACCAAACCCAATAAATTCAGAACTTTATTAATGATAGGCAATGTAGATTGATCAGATATATACTACAAAAAAGTATTTTTTAGAAAGACTCCAGTTAACTTTTCATTAGTAATACAGTTATTGGCACATTTCCAAGTTGTTCATTCTCTTCTCCCATGAACCCCTCAGTAGGGAAGAAGTGAGTCAATTGCTTAAATCTATTTCCTGAGCTTTTTTTTCCCTCTTCAATCCAATCCTGGAACTGACATTTTCCCAAAGTTCATCTCCACATCTCTAACAAACTACTAGCTCAAATATTCCTGTAAACACCCCGCTACCACTTCAACCTAAGTATCTTCAGGATCACAAACATCATCTGCCTTCCATTTTAAATGACTTCTTTCTATATTCTTAATTTATCTTGACATATCAAGGTTCTCTTAGTCATTCATACTTGCCTGGCATTCTAATCTTCAAATGTATTATGAATTGGCCCTCACTCACATTTCAAATCAAGTTTTCAGTCACACAGAAGTCAAGCAGTACAGCTACTTCTTCCTCTTGTAGTCTGTACTCTTTCACTTTAACTCTTTACCCAGTTTTTTTTCCACTAAGAAAACCAATTTCTATAAATATTTCATTATCTCAAAAAATTTCATTTAAATTACATTTTCTTTCTCTCTCAAATCACATCTATAGGTCCACTTCTGTTTCTTCTTAAATAAATTTCTTTTTTTATTTATTGTTAATATTCTTTCTGGTAACATGAAAATTTCAAAATGAAAATGTAAGTAATGAAAATTTATAGGTATACCTGCCTTTACCCAATATCAGTTTGCAGTCTCCACATAGTAAAACCTTCACTGTCCTATTGTGTGTGGCCTTGAGCACCTAGCTAACTGTAGTTTTGAGGGAAAAGTCAAAGTGGATTAATATCAAAACTCTTCTTTTGAAAAATTCTAATTTTCTAGATCAATTTTTAATATAATGTAGTGAATGATACTGTTTCTAAAAGTTGTAGGAAATGAATTAGGGTATAATAATAGTACTCCATTTCATACAGAATCCCTTGCAAGACTAGCTTCTGACTATGAACACTTGCTATTTTCTTCAATGCTCCATTGTTTTTTTTTTTTTTTTTTTTTTGCCAACGTTGAATGACATGTATTTTTTCAAATAGGCCATTCTCTTCAATGCTCCTTTCTTCATCTATTTTGCTTTCTTTAGTTCTTATCCTCTCTTCTCAGTTGCTAGCTTAAGTTTTATTAGTTCATCAAAGGCAAGTAAAACACTGCCACCACTAAGAAATCTTTAGAAACTCTTTGGGGAACTTAATCACCTCTTCAGCACCTTCCCATAATACTATGGTGTGAATGTGTCCCCCAAACTTTATGTGTTGAAAACTTAAGCCCCAATGTGACAGAAATGAGAGGTGGTACCTTTAAGAGCTTATTGGATCATGAGGGCTCCACTCTCATGAATGAATTAATTCATTCATGGATTAATGGATTATTATGGGAGTCAAACTAGCAGTTTTATAAGAAGAGGAAGAAAGACCTGAGCAAGCACATTAGTACTGTCAGTCTCATCATGTGATACCCTGGTGCCTTGGGACCCCACCAGCAAGAAGGCTCCCACCAGATGAATTCCCTTGACCTTAGACTTCTCAGCTTCCATAACTGTAAGAAAGAAATTTCTTCTCTTTATAAATGACCCAGTTTTAAGTATTTTGCCATAAGCAACAGAAAACAGACTAATGCAAATAACCTCTTCTATAATATGTAGACTTTGTGCTCAAATATAACTGGCACCCTATATAGCACAGACTCTATGTGATATGAATACAATAACACCACATTTTTACAACTATAATTGAAAAAGATTAAGCCTTTATGCAACTTTTTGTAACATCACAACTGAGTGATGTGACTTCTTAGCATACGATATTAAATCACTTTAAAATTAACTTTCCTTTGTCACTAAGTATTCCTTTCATGAAGACGTATGTCATGCATTGTCATTTTTCACCATCATTGGAAACATTCCTTAAGCCCAGCTATCTCACTCTGTATTCACTTTTCTCATTTATTTAATATAGAGACAATTTAATCTCTTCATTTAGTTTTTGTTTGTTTCCTCATTCCACTGGCTTCTGCCAAGAAGAAGAGGGTCAGGTGTGGTGGTTCACACCTATAATCCCAGCACTTGGGGAGACTGAGGTGAGAGGATTCCCTGAGCCCAAGGGATTGGAAATCAGCCTGTGCAACATAGTGAGACATCATCTCTACAATAAATTTAAAAAAATAGCGGGGCATGTTGGTGCATGCCTGTAGATCCAACTAATTGGAAGACTGAGGCAGAAGGATCATCTGAGCCCAGTAGGTCAAGACTGCAGTGGCTGTGAGCATGCCACTGTACTGCACTCCAGCCTGGGTGACAGAGTGAGACTCCAAAAAAAAAAAAGAGAGGAGGAGGGGGAGGGGATGGGAGAGAAGAAGGAAGGGAGAAAGGTAGCAAGAAGGAATTATGTATTTTAATAAAAAGGAGCTGTGTGTATATGTTTCTGAATATCAAGGCAAACTATTTTAAATTTTAAATAATAAATTTGTAAATGCCTGTGTGTGTGTGTGTGTGTGTGTGTGTGTGTGTGTGTGTATGCTTCTAGGATAAGAATATCATATCTAGCTTTACACCCATGATGTATAATCCAGATCATGTTCTCCTATGAGTGTTTAATTAATTTTAATGAAATATAACTGAGTTAGAAGAATATTTTCATAGTTTGCTTTTGAACATGAACTCTGAAAATGTAGATTTTTCAAGGTCTTGCACATTTATCATAACAAGAACATCTTTCTATAGGAATGATATCCTTGGAAACTTTGGACAATTTTGTATAGAATAACCAAATAGAGATCATTTCACAGAATTGGTTGATATAAGCATTTTTCTATTGGAATACACCATGAGCAATAATAAGATAATTCAATATTGTATAGATGTGAATACACACACATTCATATGAAACTATAGTGACCTTTACAATTAAAGGCAGTAATAACAATGTTTTAAGTATCCTTCCCCAGTGATTAGTTATCTTGTCTGTTTAATTCATTCCATGTAATTACAATCAATGCCTGATTGTCTGTTAATGCAAATATTTAAAGATTTTTCTCAAAAGAGTTATCAAAAATTACATTTATCTGTAATGTGAAAATATGTTACATAAGGTAGATATTATCTTGATGCATTATTTATGTGACATTACTTTATATTCTTCAGTGTCTTTAGGAAAAATGCAGTCTTTTGCCTCTTAAAAGTACATTAAAAACATCAGCAATAAGTAGCAGGCATAGAGGGAGGACTGTAAAGCTGAAATTAGAGGCAGCAGGAAGAAGAGTGTGAAGCAACTTTTCACTTAGGAATAGATGCCAGTGAGTGATTCCAAAATACCTTTCAAGTTTTAGAAACACAGTGTAATTAATGCAAGAATGAAAAATAACATTCTCACTCAAAATCTCTCTGACATAAAGTAATGAACAGTTATATATTTGCGTACTCAAAATTCAAGACTTTCAAGAGAAAAAGTTCTTAATATCTGACATCTACTAATATTATAAGATCTCATTGAGCATTTTTGAGCAAGGCCTTTTTTTTCCTGCTTATATCTTAAAGAAACCAGAAAACAAACCAAAATAATACATCTAATCAGAATAAGTCAATACACCCAAATGGAGAAAAATAATCCCAGGCTTCTATATTTGGGTTGTTAAAACATGTCAAAGACAATTTCAATTAGAAAGGATGCTTTTGAGAGAAAAAGTATTCAGATGTAGCAAATGCTAGTTAAGTTTACATTTTCCAACATTTCACCAACTTTTTCAGTGTTGACTTCAGCAGACTTGCTGTAAGTACTGTTAAAACAAATTATTTCATGTTCTATAGTATTCAAAATATTAAAAGGCAAGTTCCCAAACTCTTAAATGAAAGTCAAATGTTCAAAAGTTAGTAAAGGCCACCCATATTTCTTAGACAGCAGTTCAGACTCCATGCCTCAGTCCCCAGGCAAATTAAGCAGTGTGTAAAAGAATGAACAAATAACAACAATAACAAAAAAATGTGCACTCCAAAAAGGAGGAGATTATCCAGTTGTAAATAAAATAAAGCTTTCTCTATATTTTATGTATATTATTCATGCTTTCCTTCTTTGTACTCCTTTGCTATCATCTTTCTGTACTTACAGGAAATTTATATTAACATTTCATAAATACTATGCATATCTTGAAAATTGCAATTATTTTTGAATTTGTTTAAGATATTTAAAGATATAATATGCATTTCATTATAATGCACAGATCTCAATCATTCAGTTTGATAAGTATATCATCCGTATAACTACTCACAAATACAGAATATTTTACTGCCTTCAAAATATCTCTTTCACCTTGTTCCAGTAATTTCTCACAGTAGATTCATTTTGCCTGTTTGTAGATGTCATATAAATGGAATCATACAATATACCTTCTTTTGTGCTTGGACTCTTTTACCTAAAATGATGTTCTTTAGAGTCATTCACATTATTTCCTACCTAATTTTTCCCTTTACTGAAGAGTAACATTTCATTGTATAAATATACTACAATTTGTTTTTCCATTTTCCTATTGATGATCATTTTCAGATTTAAGCTATTATAAATTAATCTATTATGAATAATCTCTAAGAACTCATTTTGGTAGGCATATTTTTTGTTTCTTACAGTAAATAATTAGGAGTGGAATTTCTAGGTTTTGGGGTAAATATTCATTTAATTTCAACCACAATAACAAAGCATTCTCCAAAGTTGTATGATTTTTACATTAATAGTGATACATGAAAGTCTTATTACTCTAAAGTCTTGCCACCATTTGGTACTGTTGTCTTGATTAATTTTAGCCCTTTAGTGAGTACTAAATGACAATTCACTATAGTGTTAACTTGATTGTACTTATTGACCTTTTGAATATGGTTTTTTGTGAAGTGTTCACACAAGTAAATACACATTTTTGGTCATTTAGTTATTATGCTGTCTTTAATCTTGATTTTCAGGAATATTAGTATATTCTGAGCATGAGTTCTTTGTCAAATATTATATTACAAATATTATATTTCCCCATTTAAAACATAATTTATTTTCTTAAAGTTGTCTTTTGATGAGCATACATTTAAAATGTTAATAAAATTTAGCTCACCTGTTTTATTTTTATAGTTAGTGATTTTAGTGTTCTATCTGTGTCTACCTCAAAACTGCAGTTATTGTTACATTTTCTTCTAAAAGCTCTATGATTTGAACGTATCTTTAGGTTTGGGATCAGATTGAAAAATTGTTCTCCAGATCGATATTGTGATATTCACTTTTGTATGTCAACTTGTTTAGGCTATAAAACCCAGTTACTCAGTTATCATATTAATCTTGGTGTTGCTGTGAAGGAATCATGTAGATGAGATTTGCATCTGCAATTTTTGACTTTACCTAGAAAATTTGGGTGAGCCAGACCAAATGAGTTGAAAAGTCTTATGGACAGAACTGAGGTTTCCCTAGGAATTTCTAGTTTGCTCTTTCTGATGGCCTCCCCTATGTATCTCAGACCTGTATCATCTGTTCTCAGTTTTGTAAGTCAATTTCTAGCATGCATTCTCTCTCTCTCTCTATCTCTATACATATACACATTGTATATTCAAATATGTATATGTGTGTATATTTAATATACATTATATGTATATTGTATATGCACATATACAAGGAACCCCAAAATAAAATTTATTTATTACAAATTGTGTATTTAGTCTTACATGTTTAAACTTCAGTCACCTTCAAAGTACTCTCTGTTTGATGAAATACAATTATCGAGATGCTTTTTCCACTGTTCAAAACACTTTTTGAACTCGTTAATTTTGATGCCTTTTAGTGCTTCTGCCTTTTTTTGTTTTCTCTCTTCCACATCAGCAAAATATTTTCCTTAGTGAAATTTTTTTCATCTTAGGGAACAAAAGAAGTTTGCTCAGGGTAAGATCAGGTGAATAGGAAGGGTGAAGCATCCGGATCTTACAATTTTTGGTCAAAAATTGCTGAACATTCAGTTGGTGTGGGCAGATGTATTATCATGGTGGAAGAACCAGTCATCTGTTTACCATCACTCTGGATGTTTCTTCCACAAATTATGTTGCAACCTTCTCAAAACTTAATCTCTGGTTTACCATTTGATCCAGAGGAACAAATTCCAGATGTAATACACGGGGCCTACCCTCCAAAATATAATTTAATTGTTTTGCCACCCCATACCCCCATGTGTAACAAATTATGTATCCTATAGATTCTATTTCTCTGGGGGAACACTATTTTTTCTCTTTACTGAAGAGTAACATTTCATTGCATAAATGTGCCACAGTTACAGCACTATTTTGTTACTTTTTTTTTTCTAAGAGCTTTGGGGGTACAAATAGTTTTTAGTTACATTGTTGCACTGTATAGTGGTGAAGAAGTCTGGGCTTTAATTGTACCCAACACTCTGAACTGTGCACATTTTACCCAGTAGGTAATTGTTTTCATCCCTCTACTCTTTCCTATCCCCTTCTTAGTCTCCAATGTCCATTATACCATTTTCTGTGCCTTTGCATATTCTTAGTTTGACTCCCACTTATAAATGAATAAATGTGGTGTTTGGTTTTCTGTTCCTGTATTAGTTAACTTAGGATAATATTCTTCAATTCCACCCCCAAGTACTACAAAATATATTATTATTTTGTTTCATCACTGAAACATAATGTATATATTATATATTATATATCACATTTTCATTACCCACTGATCAATTGATGGGCATTTAGATTGATTACACATCTCTACAATGTGAATTGTATTGCGATGAACATGCAAGTGCAGATTATGTTGTTTATATAATAACCACGATTCCTTTAGATAGATATCTAGTAGTGGGATTCCTGTATCAAATAGTATATCTTCGTTTATATCTTTGAGAAATTGTCATACTGAGTTCCACAAAGATTGTACTAATTTACACTCCCACCAACAGTGTATAAGTGCACACTTTTCACCACATCCTTGCCAGCATCGTTTTTTTTTTTTTTTTTTTTTTTCTGATTTTTTTTTTTAATTGTAGAGATCAGGTCTCACCAAGTTACCCAGGCTGGTTGCATATCCCTGGACTCAGGCAACCCTCTAGTGTATGCCTTCCTAAATGCTGGGATTACAGGCGTGAACCACTGTGGCTGGCTCGATTATTATATATATATATATATAAACTGTACCCCACAATTTTAAAATAAAAAATATGTATACAAATATTCGTTGTGCAGGCACCCTTATGGTCATTCTGACTGGTGTTAGGTGCTATCTCACTGTGATTTTAATTTGTGTTTTCCTGATGATGAGTGATGTTAAGCATTTTTTTCCTATGTTTGTTGGCCATTTGTACATCATCTTTTGAGGGATGTCTGTTCATGTCATTTGGCCACTTTTTAATAGGGTTATTTGCTTTTTTCTTGCTGATTTGTTGGTGTATTTTGTAGATTCTAGATATTAGTCCTTTGTTAGATGTATGGCTTGCAACTATCTTATCCCATTCTGTAGGTTTTGATCTTCTCAACAGAGAAGGCTATTTTGTTTGCTCTGCAAAAGATTTTAAGCTTAACTAAGTCCAACTTATTTATTTTTGTTTTTGCTGCATTTGCTTTTGGGGTTTCAGCCAAAATTTTTAATTTTTTTTCCATTTTTGCCTAGTCCAATGTTCAGAAGAGCTTTTCCTGGGTCTTCTATCAGAATTTTTATGGTTTCAGTTCTTGATATTTAAGTCTTTAATCCATCTTGAGTAAAATTTTGTATGGGGGAAGAGAAGGATCACATTCTTTTTCTAGTTGTTGTCTAGTTTCTTTGCATAGAGGTGCTGAAAATAATCTTAGACTATACTTTATATTTCTGTGGTATCAATTGTAATGTCTTCATTTTCATTTCTGATTGAGCTAATTTCAATCTTCTTTCTTTGTTTCTTAACTAGTCTAGCTAGTGGTATATCAACTTTGTTTATCTTTTCAAAGCACTAAGTTTTTGCTTCATTTATCCTTTGTAATTTTTACATATCAATTTCATTTAATCCTACTCTGATATTCATTATTTATTTTTTTCTCCTAGCTTAGAGTTTGATTTGTTCATGTTTTCTCCTTCCTTGAGGTGTGGCATTAGATTGTCAACATGTGATCTTTTAGTCTTATTAATGTAGGCCTTAAGGGCTATAAATTTTTCTCTGAGCACAGTTTTGGCTGTCTCCCAAAGGTTTTAATAACTTGTTTCGTTGTCATTCATTTAGAGGAATCTTTAATTTCCATCTTGATTTTATTGTTGACCCAAGGATTATTCAGGAGAAGATTGTTCAAAGTCTATGTTTTTGTTTGGTTTCATGAGTTTTTCTTGGAGTTAATTTTTTGTTTTATTCCACTGTGGTCTGAGAAGGTGCTTTATATGATTTGGATTTTTAAAAAAATTATGGTCTACCTTGGAGAATGTACCCTGTGCTGATAACAAAAAAAAAAAAAAAAAAAAAAAAAAAAAAAGTATGTTCTGTAGTTTGGGGTTGGGATGGTCTCTAGATGTCTATCAGTTTCATTTGCTCTAGGATCCAGTTTAACTCTAATATTTCCTTTTTGCCTTTCTGTCTTGATCTGTCTATTGCTCTCTGTAGAGTATTGAATTCTCCCACTATTATAGCATTGTTGTTCATCTTTATTATTTTTAGGTCTAGTAGAATTTGTTTTATAGAACTGGAGGCTCTGGTATTAAGTGCATATATATTTAAAATTCTTGTGTATTCTTGTTAGAGTGATCCTTTTATTATACTATAGTAACCATTTTTTGTCTTTTTTTACTGTTGATAATTTAAAGTCTGTGTTAATTGATATGAGAATGGCTACTCTTGCTTGTTTTTGGTTTCTATTTACATAATATTTTTCCTACCCATTTATCTTCAGTCTATAGGAGTCTTTGTGTGTTAAGTGGGTCTCCTAAAGGCAGTAGATATTTGGATTGTATTTTTGTTTTTATTTTATTTTTTCCCATTGTGCTAGTCTATATCTTTTTATTGGTAGCATTTAGACCATTTTTGTTCAGGGTTATTAATTATATGTAAGGTACCATCCCATTCACCATGCTGGTTGTTATCTGGTTGCTCTATCTATCTATCTATGTTATTGTGTTAGTGTTCCGTAAGCCCTATGAGCTTTTTGGTTTTCAGTGTTTTTCTACTAGTATTTGTCAACATTCTGACTCTGTATTTAGAACTCCCTTGAGTGTTTCTTACAGAGTAGGTCTAGTGGTGGCAAATTCCCTCAACATTTGCTTGTATGAAAAAGACTTCAGTTCTCCTTCATTTGTGTAACTTAGTTTTGTGGGTACAAAATCCTTGACTGACAGCTACTCTGTTTAGAGAGATTGACAATGGACCTCCAATCCCTTCTGGCTTGCAGGGTTTCTTTTCAGAAATTTGCTGTTAGTCTATTAGGTTGACCTTTGTTAGTTATTTTATGCTTTTGTTTCACTGTTTTAAAAATTATTTTCTTGTGGGGGGACATAATATTAATAAGGGTACCTGATCTCAAACCAGGCAAAGTGGGAACCAAAGGGAGACCCAAACTTTATTTGTATGATGACCAGTTGTATATCCAGTTGTATATACCCCACATCTTTAAAATTATTTTTTTTAAAATCCCCCAAAATTCTTTTCTTTATATCAACTTTGCATAATCAGATGATTATATGCCTCGGGTATGATATTTGTGCCATGAGTCTTCTGGGATTCTGTGGGCTTTTTGTATGTGAATGGTTAAATCTCTGGCTAGACAAGTTTTTCTCCTTATTCCCTAAAAATGCTTTCCAAACCTCTCGTTTTTTCTTCTTTCTCAGGACCACCTATGATTATAGGTTTGGATATTTTACATAATCCCACATTGCTTAGAGACTTTGTTCCATTCTCTTGATTCTTTTTTCTTTATTATCATTTGAATGGATCGGGTTAATTCAAAGTCCTTGTTTTCAATTGCTGAAATCCTTTTCTTCTGTTTGTTCTAGTCTACTCTTAAGAGTTTTCACTGCATTTTGTACTTTCCTAAATGATTCTTTTATTTCCGTGTACCTATCTCTTTAGAATTTTTCATTCATGTCCTAAAATATTGTTCTATTTATTAATTTTTTATGCTGGTTTTCAACTTTCTCCTGAATCTAAGCAATTTTATAATCAACATTTTGAATTGTATCTCTAGAATTTCAAAGATTTTATTTTGGCTGGAATTCATTGCTGAAGAGTTAGTGTGAACTTTTGGGGTGTTGCAAACTCTGATTTTTCTTTTTCCTCCCTCCCTCCCTCCCTCCCTCCCTCCCTCCTTTCTTTTCTTTCTTTCTTTTCTTTCCTTCCTTCCTTCCTTCCTTCCTTCCTTCCTTCCTTCCTTCCTTCCTTCCTTCTTTCTTTCTTTCTTTCTTTCTTGTCAAAGTCTCACTCTGCAGCCCCAGGCTGGGCACTCTCACAGCCACTACAGCCTTGACCTGCTGGGTTCAGGTGATCCCTCTGCCTCAGCCTTCCGAGCAGCTGGAACTACAGGTTCATGCCATCATGCCCAGCTAATTTTTTGATTTATTGTAGAGATGAGGTCTCGCCAAGTTGCCCAGGCTGGCCTTGAGCCCATGGGCTCAGGCGATCCTTTCATCTTGGCCTCCCAAAGTGCTGGGACTGCAGGCATACACCACTGCGCCCAATTAAAAACTGTTTTTCTCACATTGTCAGAATTATTTTTCTGGTTCCTTCTCATTTGCGTAGACAATTTCTTTTATTTGAGGTTGACCATGGGGCTGACATAGGCACTGCTTCTCAGTTAACAGCTTTGTAGGTTCTGTGTTGCGTGCCTGTACAGACTCAACTGTCCTGAGTTGCTAGGGTGGCTTGGAAAGTCCTGTTAGCTGGGGTCTTAGAATACAGCCTTCCCCAAAGCTGAGGTATCATATCCAGTGTAGTGGGCTGTGCTGCTGACCTTCGGCCAGGAGTTGGCACTGGTGGGAGAAAGTCAACTGCGATAATGGCTGTGGGATTTCTCCTTTGTGAGTGTTGCTCCAAGAAAGTGTCCTGTCAACCTAGGCAAAGGATATGGTCAGGGCATTTTTCCTCCGCCACTCCACCTGGGTTTCGGCAGAACATGACTGTAAGTAAAGTACGTTCTCACGGGGAACTGTAGTCCCACAAGGTTCAGGGGGCCTTCCAAGTCTGTGGCAGCAGCACAAAATCCCTGAATTTGACTCACTCATCTTCCCCATTGCTTCTGGAAACTGCTCCGGGTCTGTGTTATGGGTCCAGTGAGAACCTGGCCAATTCCAACCCAGCTTGATTAATTAGTCTCTTCTTTGCATTAGGTGGTTACTATCACTTCTTTGATGAATTGTGGGTGTGCTGCTGGTCCCATTAGTCTCTGAGTGAGGAAGAAACTATATCTTGGTTTACTTTGTAGGAAAAACACCCTTTAACTGCCTGACATTGGCCATCTTAATCCTTCTCTTCTATTGCACCATTTGTTAAACATTTGCTTTTCCTGTTGAATTGCTTGGGGGAACAATAAAACAATTTATATATATTTATATTTACAAATATACAAAAATACAGGTCTTGGATATCCATGAAAAATTGGTTCCAGGACCCCTGTAGATACCAAAAATCTTTGAATGCTCAAGTCCTGGTTAGAAAATGGTGTCATATTTGCATATAACCTATTTACATCCTCCCAAATATTTATCTTTAGACTACTTATAATACTTAATATAATGTAAATGCTATGTAAATTGTTGTTATTCTGAATTTTTTGTTTTTATTATTTTTAATTGTTGTATTGTTAATTGCTTCCTATATTTTTGATTCTTGGTTGGTTGAGTGCAAAAATGCAGAAACTGTGGATATGAAGCACTAACTCTATATTTCTCAACTTTCTTCTTTTTTCTTGATTTATTGTTTTTGCCAGTTTTATTATGTTTGTGCCAATATGATAATATTTTGACTAATTATAAAATTGATATTTTGAATCATGTAATGTAAATCTTTTGATTTTGTTTTTCCTGTTCAAGAGTATTTTGGTTATGCATGTTCTTTCAACTTTTATATAAATTGTATCATCAACTTAACACACATACCAAAAAAAACTTTCTAGGATTTGATTGGTATGGAATCCACATATATCAGTAAATTATCTGAGAATATATTTATATATATATATATATGTATATATATATATATATATATATATATATAATATATATATATATATATATTTTAGTTGGAGTCTCGCTCTGTCACCCTGACTGAAGTGCAGTGGCACACTCACGGACACCACAGTCTCAGCCTGGTAGGCTCAGGTGATCCTTCCACTTCAGCCTTCCAAGGAGCTGGATCCACAGGTGTGCACCATCATGCCTGGCTCATTTTTTAATTGTAGAGACAAGGTCTCACCAAGTTACTAGGCTGGTCTCAAACCCCTGGACTCAGGCAATCCTCTGACTTCTGCCTCCCAAAGAAGATTACAAGTATGAACCCCTGGGCTTGACTTGAGAATGTACTTTAAAAATGATCTTTCTTCTAATTTAGGTAAGTCTTATTTAATTTTTCTCAACAATATTTTGTAGATTTTAATGGTCAAATTATCACATTTTATCTTTAGATCTATTCCTGAATATCTAACCTCTTTATGTAATCTAAAAAAAAAATGTTTTTTTGGTTGGAATCTCACTGTGTTACCCAGGCTGGAGTGCAGTGACACACTCACGGCCACTACAACCTCGACCTGCTGGGCTTTGGCGATCCTTCCGCTTCAGCCTTCCAAGTAGCTGGAACTACAGGCGTGCGCTACCATGCCTCGCTAATTGTTTGATTTTTTGTAGAGACAAGGTCTTGCCAAGTTTCCTGGGCTGATCTACAACCCATGCGCTCAGGCAATTCATTCACCTTGGCCTCCCAAAGTGCTGGGATTACAGGCTGAGTCACCGTTAATAATTATTATTGGCCAATTAGGAAATCTTTTAAAAGCATGAATAACAATAAAATATACACTTTAAAAAATTATTCTTAAAATTTAATTTTCAAATGCTTTTTATCTGTATATACCAATGCAATTGATTTTCATATATAGACCTTATAGCCTATGAACTTGCCAAATTCATTTACTAATATTATTAGATTGTATGGTACAATATGTTAGGTTTTCTAAATGCACAACAATGTAAGCTGCAAATGAGAACAGATTTTTTAATCTTTCTTTTTCAATGTTTATAACTTTTATCTTTACTAATGCTTTTTTCTGAAATTTAAAGTAAGATGTTTAATACAAGAGTAAGAGAAGGCTATCTTGCTTTGTTCCTCATTCTAAAAAATAGGTTTTCAGGATTTCACCATGTATGATATTAGCTACAATATTCTGGTGGAATGGCCTTTGCCTGATGAGAAAATTTGACTTTGTTTTCTGAAAATAATTTTTTGTTGTTGTTTTCTTTTGTTTTTGTATAAACATGCATTGGTATTAAATTTTGTTAAGTATTTTTTTCTGTATCTATTTAGATAAAATATACTTCCCTTTGTTTCAATAATGTAATTTTATTTATTGATTAATTCTTAAATGTTAAACTAACTTTGTATTCTTAGATTAACTCCTTTTGTTTATAATATATTTTCCTTTGTGTACACTGCTAGATTCAATCTGCTAATATTTTATTGATGGCACTTGCATCTATGTGCATGGGAGACATTGATCTATAGTTGGTTTTTGGTTACCTGTTTTTTGTAATGCAATTATCTAGTTGTAGTATTAGGGATATTTTAACTAATAAGTAAAATTGGGAAATATTCTCTCCTCTAATGTCTAAAAGAGTTTACACATAAATGGTATTATTTGTTGCTTAAATGTTTGGTTGAATTAACCAGAAAAACCACTTGGGAGTATGGTTTTCTTTATTGAAATTTTGCTGATAATGAATTTAATTTTTCAAATATCTGAGTTTCTATATTTTTAATGTGGCTTTTATGATAGTTTTTACTTCAAGAAATGTATTGTCTTAAATTAATAAATATGCTGACATAAGGTTTTCATGATACCTAATTATCTTTTCTCTTTTATATTTATTGATAATATTATACTTATAATTTATTGATAATTAACTATATAGCATATGTCTTAATGGTTTTTAAATGTTTTGCTTTTATATAATTATAGATGAACTGGAAGTTGCAGAAAATTGTGCAATTTGGTCTTATGTATTCTTCATCTATTTTTACTCCATAGTAATGTTCTGTATAGTTACCATAAAATACCAAAACAAGGAAATTGACATAAGTACAATCCTAGGAGCTTATTAAGATTTACCAACTTGACATTGATGTCATCTATGTATATGTATGTGTGTATTTTTATGCAATTTTATAAAGTGTAGGTTTTTGTAATGATTTTGAAATATCTGCATATTCAGTAGTGACATCCTCTCTGATATTAATAATTACTATATTTCTCTCTTCCTATCTCTCTCTCTGTCTCTATTTCTGCATTCCTGGTAGGATTTAACAATTTTATTAGTCTTTTCAAAGTATCAGCTATAACACTGTGATTTTTTTCCCTGTGTTTTTTTTTAAAGAAATTATTATTGTAATGAAATCTGCATTTATTTCTATTTCCTTTCTTTTACTTATTTTGTCTCTAATTTCCTTTTCTTTTGTTAGCCTTTTAAGGTGAAGCATTAATAGTTGATAATAAAACTTTCATCTTTCTAATACAGGCACTTAAAACAATAAATTCAGCACAAAGCAATGTTTTAACTTCATCCTACACATTTTAATGCATTGTTTTGCTTAAGGCATTGAATTCCAAATATTTTGTATTTCTCCTAGTATTTCCTCTTCAACCTATTGGCAATATTATTATCAAAATATCTGGGAATTTTCTATTCATAGATTTTACTCTTTATGGAATTGTTATTGGAGAAAATTCTCTGAAACTGAATTATGACTTTTAAAAAGCCTAATGTCACCTAATAGGATTTATTTAGGTGGGAATTAAAAAAATATATTCTGTATTTCTTTGGTACAGTGTTCTATAAATGCCAAATTGATGAGTGTGGTTGATAATGTGATTCAGATTTTCTACATATTGACCATTTGTGTACACTGTTTTACATAATTACTAATTGATTTAGGATGATTTAACATTTCAAACTAGGTATGTATTTTTCTAACTCTCCTTTAATTCTGTCAGTTTTTGCTTCATATAATTAAAAGCTCTATGCTATGTACATACTTAGAATTATGTCTTCTGATGAACTGATATTTTTATCTGATATATACTATATTTACGATTTTTATGTATTGTATTTGATCCTTGTACATAGAAATATCCCTTTTTCTTTTTACTAGCTTTGTTATTTTTAGTATTTCTACAGTTTATCTTGTCGCATCTGTACAAAGATTTATTCTTTTTCTGTTACTTTTTGTATTTCCATTACTTTTTTGTATTTCTTTGTATACTTTTTGTATTTTATATTTCTATTACTTTTCGTATTTTTATTACTTTTTGTATTCATATTCTGTGATGTCTTCTGAGCAAAAACAAAAATTGTTCAATGTGCTGTTTTCTTTATATGACTCAGATTCTAGAACATGATATTTTATAATCATTGGTAAACCTTGACACAATACAAATATTGGTTCTTTTTCAGCATCAGGTGTTTTGTAGAAAACATATAATTGACCTTCTTTTTAAAGTCAGTCTGCCATACTTTGTTTATTGAAGAGTTAAGGCCATTTTTGTTTATGTGATTGATAATATAGTTGTGGTTAAGACTACCGCTTATATTTATATTCAATCTATTCAATCTCTTTTGTTCCTGCGTTTTTTTCTTTCCTTGCTTATTTTTGGAAATTTATTTTTATGATCTTTTCTCCAATTATCCTTTTGTTTATCTTTGTGTGTATTTAGATTTGCTCTATAATTTCCTATATAATTCTTAAAATTATCAAGTCTATTGCCAACTGATATTATACTGCTTCACAAATAATATGAAAGCTTTTCAAGCTGTGAGAGAGATCTCTGTTTTCTTTTTTTTTTTTTTTTTTTTTTTTTCTTTTTGAGTTGGAGTCTCACTCTGTAGCCCATGGTGGAGTGCAGTGACCGCTCCCGGCCACCACAGCCTCAACCTGCTGAGCTCCGGCGATCCTTCCACCTCAGCCTTCCAAGTAGCTGGAACAGCAGGTGCGCGCTACCACATCCGGCTAATTTTTTTATTTATTGTAGAGATGAGGTCTCACCAAGTTGCCTAGGCGGGTCTTCACTCACCTCAGCCTCCCAAGGCGCGGGATTACAGGTGAGCCACCAAGCCCAGCTGAGATCTCTGTTTTCTATGCTATATGCCAACTGATCTCATCACTAGAGACTCACCTTTGCTTTCTAGTCCTATCCCTTGTTTTCTGCTCCTTAGAGACAACTAGCCATGTTGCAGTCCTGCCCTCAGTCTTCACAGGGCAGCAATAGAGTGCTCAGTGAATTCCAGACTTCCTTGGTGGGAAGTAGAAGGATTCTCATAGCCCTTTTAATTTTTCTCGACCTTTTGATTCTCATTTTTTTTTTAATTTCATGAAGACAGTGTAGCTTAGAGACCTCACTTTTTTCTGTCATATTTTTAGCCATTGGTGATCCCATTGTCTTATACTGAATAATTCATGAGAAACCTTTCTCAGATTTCAAACCCTGTCTCCAAGTAATAAGTGTACTAAACTTCGGCACTTAATGAAAATAAGAAAAAATAGGCAGGTGGTTGCAGACTTACTCTGTGACTTGAATTCCTTGGGATTATAATCCATTAAATAAATCTACATGGACTGCCTGTTAAATACACCTACCTGGTTTCTCCTTAAGCCCATCCAAACAATGCTGACTTTACCTATAATGTTACTTTCACACTGTAATAAATGAAATCAGTTGTGAGTCAATACTAGAAAAACATGTTAATATTTCTAATTTAATTCTCATAGATTTGTTTGCACTAGCAGCCCTGTCTTCTTTTTAATGTTAGAATTCTTTAGCTCACAAAACTGTGTTCTTTTTGTTCAAGGCAACAATCCCTCACCACTTTCTATATAGTAACTGGCAATTGTGTTTTATTATTTTATTATTACTTTAACCCTATACTTTCCTATAACCTACCTTTATTTCCCTTAACCCTACTTTTTCCTTGAATCTACAGTTAAATCAAATCATCGTTCATTTTTGCTGCATAAACCATATTGTGTTTTTTTGGTTTTTGGTTTTTGTTGGACTCTTACTCTGTCACCCAGGCTGGAGGGCAGTGGCTCACCACAGGCTCAACATCCTGGGCTCAGATGATCCTACTGCCTCAGCCTCCCCAGTGTATTGGACTGCAAATGAGTGCCACCATGCCTGGCTTTACATGGACATAAACCATGTTTTAATAATTTTTTTATCTAGTTTTGGCCCCATAGTCTTTGAGTCAAAGTCCATTCTACCTCTCACACTAATTATTTTTCAGAAAAGCTGTGAGAAATAGAACTTGAGGTGCCGTTTTATGTTCCTTGTCTCTATATTTTTTGATGGTTATGCTGGGTATATATTAGATGGCTGCTCAGATTTTATCAGTCTTATCTGATTCTAAACTCCAAGCTGCTCCATTTGCCTCAGTATCTACTGCATACCTCCTTTTGGACAGGCCCATACATTTTTTTTTTTTTTACACCTGAGCTACTATAAAAACTTATCTTGCCTCTCTGGCTTACATTCTGACCTCATTGAGAAGCCATATCTCAGGGTCATGCTATCTCCCTTCCTAAAAATCTCCCAAAAGTTCTGAATGAAGCAAACATTGTTCAATGAAGAGAGAAAAAGGAAGAGTCAAGTAGATAAGTTATTGTTCTCCCTTTGAGTGTTCTGAGGCAAAGATGGCCTATGCCATTTACTCAAAGATTTGTAAACTTTCACCAGCAGAGTCATACATCTCTTTTGTGGCTCACTGTGAAGAAGTAAAAAAGACTCTAAAACAACACCTTGTATTTTTCTTTGTAATCTCCAGTTGCTTCGCTTCTTCCTTGCACATATTGTCCAGGATTGTATCTCTCAAATAAAACATTAACACACCCACCTCTTGCCTCGATCTCTATTTTCTAAGATCTAGAAAAGTATAGTGGTTAATAATGGAGTCAGATCAGCTTAGCTCTGTGATTTCCTAGTGGTATGGTTTCTGAAATTTACTTCAGTTTCTTATTCTATAAAATGAGGGGGATATTAATAAATACTTTTATAATGATGTCAATGCAGTTAGAAGAGTCCTAGATAGGAGATAACAACTAGTACAGGCCAACTGTTCAGCCTCCAAACATTCCCTGCCTCTTCATCACTTCCTTTCTCCCAATTCTGTGTACTCACAATCATAACAGATGGTGGCAGGCTCTAGGAAAAGCCAAAGCCAAGCTGGAGGGGTTGGTTGAAAAAGGGGAACTGAACCCAGATTGCAACACCACTGTTCTAAGACAGCTGGCTCCACGGAAGAGAAAAGGCTTATAAAGTTATTACTGATGATACAGTCAAGGACTATTGATTTAATTGAATGGCATTAAGATTGTGAATATTTGAAAAACTCGCTCACTATAGAATTTGTTAAAAATGAATACATCTTTCAAATGCATCAGTAACAGATACAGAAGAAAATGTTTTTACTGAACCCTAATATATCTACATTTTTAATTTTTCTCCTGATGCTTGGATACAATCTTTAAAACATGAACAAATGTTAGAAAAATGTTATGATAAACTTTGCATTAACACTAAATAAAACTTTTTTTCTCTTTCTTTCTTCTAAGGATCAATAATCTGAAAGGTTAACATGTACTTTTTGCATAGTAACAAAAGCCAAAAGTACTGACAAAGCCTCAAAATCAATACACATATTGGAAAACTGTTGAAACTCATCGCTAAAAGAAATAAAATAGAAGAAATGACATAAATACCAATTATTGCTATCAGGTTAAACAAGATAACAAGGATGAAAACAAAATTTATTGTAGCTTAGTGGCCAGAAAACAAATCATACATTTCATATGAGAACATATATTGCTACAAATTTCATTTTTTTGCCATTCCATATCTACTGTAATATAAAGTTCATCAATCCTGTGATTGTGTTTGGTATGTCAATATCTAATTCCTAAGTCATTGTAAAACAAAATATTATCATTAGCTTTTCTATGTAGTACATTTTACATGTGGTATTTCAAAGTGTATTATTAAAAAGTCACATTGTGTTCAGCCTCCAAGTATTCTATATTTATAGAATGTAAATTCTATAAATAACCTGCCTGGCTATTAATAAACTATTGTGCATTTTCATATGCTTATAGTAATAAATACTGCATGTTTCCCAAGTATCTGTTTCTTTGTTATCTTTTTGACATGATTTGTATGTGACTGTGTTCATGGAGTGTTTGTGTGTGAGTGTGTTTATGTTTATTAAAAAATACATTTATAGCCGGGCTCGGTGGCTCGGCCTGTAATCCCGCGCCTTTGGGAGGCTGAGGTGAGTGGATTGCCTGAGCCCGTGGGTTCGAGACCCGCCTGGGCAGCGAGACCTCATCTCTACAATAAATCAAAAAATCAGCCGGGCGTGGTAGCACATGCCTGTAATTCCAGCTACTCGGAAGGCTGAGGCGGAAGGATCGCCGGAGCCCAGCAGGTGAGGCTGCGGTGGCCGGGAGCGGCCACTGCACTCCAGTCTGGGTGACAGAGTGAGACTCCAACTCAAAAAAAAAAAAAATACATTTATGTTGTCTATTTTTACCATGATATATAGGATTCTTAAACAGTTAATTCGTAGGCCCACAATTCCATATTATGCTAAATAATTTCCTGATGGCAGCTCTCCAAATATCACCACCTTTTTTTTTTTTATAGAATTACATGACTGAAAAAGACACTCTGGTCTTTTACGAATGGAGAAACAAAAAAATACAAAAGAATTGTGTTCTTAAACTGTGCAGTGTGGTAATTTCTTTTTTGTTTGTTTTATTTTACAAGTCAAGATTGGGTACAGGTGAAGTTTTCGGCCTCCCATTGGACCTCACTTCTCCTGGATTAGAATCAGGTCAGGCACTCTTATTGATGTTATGTGCCCCTTCAGTCCTCTGGCAGTGTCCCACTACTACCAATCCCATTTTTGTGGTATTATGATAAGTGTTCATGGTGCACTTAGATTGAGAACATGTGTACTCAGTTCCTTGTTGCTGTGATAGATCACTGAGTATGATAGACTCCACATCCATACAAGTTACTGTGAAGTACAAAAATTTGTCCTCCTTTATGGTTGTGTAATATTTCATCACGTATATGTACCATGTTTTTTATTCAGTCCTATTTTGACAGACAGCCTAGTTGGTTCCATACTTTTGCTATTATAAATAGTTACCCAAACCCAGGCAAATAAAGAGAACAAATAAGCCTAACAAATAAAGAGAATTACAGGCCAATATCCCTGATGAACATAGGTTTAAACAGTCTCAACAAGATTCTAGCAAATCAGACCCAGCAACACATCTCAAAAATTATCCACCATGACCAAGTAGGCTTCATTCCAGGGATGCAGGGCTGGTTTAACATCTGCAGGACCATAAAGTTAAATGAATACATCAACAGATGTTAAAACAAGAACCACACGATTATATCATTAGATGTAGAAAAGGCTTTTGACAAAATCCAGCATCCATTCTTGATTTAAAAAAAACCATGAACACCTAGGTATAGAGGGAACATACCTCAAATAGTAAAAGCCATCTATGATAAACCCATAGCTAACGTATTATGAAACAGGCAGAAATTGGAAGCAGTTCCCCTGAAAACTGGAACAAGACAAGACTGCTCACTCTCACCCCTCCTGTATAGCACACTGTTGGTAGAGCAATCAGACAAGAGAAGGATATCAAAGGTATTCAAATAGGAAAAAAGAAAGTCAAGCTATGCTTTGTGAATGATATTATCCGATACCAGGAAAACCCATGAGAATCTATCAAAAACCTCCTTGCACTGACAAAAGACTTTATACACCAACAACAAACAGCCAGAGAACCAAATAAAAAGTACAATCCCATTCATAATAGCCACACAAAAAATTAAATAACTTGGCATCTTCCTAACCAGAAAAGTGAAAGACCTTTACAATGAAAACTACAAAACAATGCTAAAAAAAAAAAAAAAAAAATCAAAGACACAAATGAAAAATTATCCCATGCTCATGGATTGGAAGAAAACATTGTTAAGATGTCCATCCTACCCAAGGCAATCTACAGATTCAACACAATACCCATTAAATTACCATCATCATTTTTCTCAGAACTGGAAACAACAATACAGAATTATATGGAAACAAAAACAGCCATTAATAATCAAAACGATTCTCAGCAAAAGAAAGCAGAAAGTATCACAATTTCAGACTTTAAATTTTATTATAAAGTTACAATAATCAAAACAGCCTGATATTGGCATAAGAACAGATATATAGACCAATGGAAACAATAGACATTCCAGAAACAAAACCTCAATTTCTCAATCAACTCATCTTTGGTAATTTCTTAGTTGAAGTACCTACAAATGAGTTATAAATGTGTTGATTAATACATGGATAAAAAATTCTGCCAACAAATAAGCTGGGAAACAAAACTAAGTTATGGAGCATTTCACACAGCAAGAATTTGATGTAAACGTGTCTAAAAAATTAAAGAATTAAATTAGTGTATGAATTAATGAGTTTGTATATGCATATATGCATAGTGAATGAATGAATAAAACACTGAATTAAAGGCACATAAGTAATGGTAGTCTCTTTTTTTTCAATTGAATGACTGAACTTTGGGAAAAAATAAACATATTTATTCAACTAACTAGATTATACAATAAAAAGCATATTTTATATCCATAAATTGAATGCTGAATAAGGACGAAATTCACCACACTGAAAGAAGAAAGGATATATTTCTTTGTTCACAGATTTGCTAACCCGATCAAAGAGAACTTCAACTGAAATTGGAGGAATGAAAAAAGACATTCAGATAAAAATGTAAATACTGATACTGTGGAGACCATTTCATTATTCATTGATTTAGCACCAAACATAAAAATGAATAGCAAAATCGACTCACTATTTTAACATATGAATTCCAAGATTTTTTTTTTTTTGAGTTAGAGTCTCACTCTGTCGCCCAGACTGGAGTGCAGTGGCTGCTCCCGGCCACCACAGCCTCCACCTGCAGGGCTCCGGCAATCCTTCCGCCTCAACCGTCCAAGTAGCTGAAACTACAGGCGCACGCTACCACACCTGGCTAATTTTTTGATTTATTGTAGAGATGAGGTCTTGCCAAGTTGCCAAGGCAGGTCTCAAACCCGCAGGCTCAGGCAATCCACTCACCTCAGCCTCTCAAAGCGTGGGATTACAGGCTGAGCCACTGAGCCTGGCTAAAGATTTTTTAATGATGTTCTTATGGCTATGTTACTTTAAGTGAAAAAAGATATTTTGTTCAAAATCACTAGCAAACTGTTACATAAAGTGGAATTTTGTTGTGTATTATGAAGAGATATTATACCTGTCTAAAATTATATTATTCTCGGGATAAAATATTTGTATGGGAAATTCTGTTTAGGAAAGGTGAGAAGGAAAGAAGCAATGAGGTTGTATAGTTACAAACTAGTTGAACAAGAGGAGTACATTTATTATGCATTCCAGATACAGATTTTTTTTTAAAGCCTAATATAGAAAAAAAATACTAAAATGTGGAACTGCAAGTATCAGGATCTTCTGGAATACTTACACTTACAAGAGCATTATATATAACAAATTACTCATCTTAGAAATAAATGAAACTATTTGTATCAACTTATAGTAGTTGGAAATGACAAGAATTCTGGAAAATAATTCTTTCATTTTTGAGATAAGCACAGTTAAAGAGTTCTGTCATACTGAATATACAATAGACCTAGAGAAACATCAAACAAAAATATTGGCCAAAAGACTATATAGCATATTGGTTACTTTGTTCAAACAAATCTTCAACAAAGGCTAAAACATGTAATGAAAAAGGATAAACTTTTCAATTCACAGACTGAAGAAGATTGACTTCTTAAATCATAATATATGTAAAATACTCAATGCAACATCAGCTTGATCTGTATTTCATAAATTATCTCTGATACAACTATTAGTTTTAGCAGAAAATATCATTATTATTATTATTATTATTACTATTACTATCACAATTACTCTTTTTTTTTTTTTTGGTCAAGTTCAGTGCGGTGACAAGATCATGACTCACTGTGTGGGCTCAAACAATCCTTTCATCTCAGCCTCCCCACTAGCTGGGACTACAGGCACATGCTACCATGTCCTGCTTATATTTTGAGTTTTCTATAGAGACAATGTCCTGCTATGTAGCCTAGATTGGTCTCAAAGTCCTGGACTCAAATAATCCTCTGGTCTTCACCTCTCAAAGTTCTGGGATTACAGGTGTGAGCCACCACATGTGACTTTCAATTATTCTTAATATTCCCACTATGACCACACTACTGTTGCCAATATCAGTATTCCTGATAATTATAAATTTATAATAAAACATTAAATAATATATAAGTATCATATTTATTTAATCATTAGAAAATTAATTTTCATAAATGTAGGTTCATTCTAGAGTCTAACAATTTTAAAATGTGATTATTGTTTACAGAGGTTAACTAGTGCCCTCTTCGTCTCTGTTGACTAATCTGATAACTGATAATAATTTGACTGCTCATATGGACCTATATTGAAAGAACATGCTGGTTGGGGGACAAGCCTTTTGTATTATAACCTCACTTCAATTATGCAATTATAATTTAATTTAAATTAAATTTTGGATGTTCTGCGAGGTGGGCAGTCTTCCAACATCACTTCACATGAACTCTTCCCATGACTGGGAGAGATCCAAGATGGCCACCATGGAGCAGCTAACCAGCATCACTCTCACTAAGTGAGGCCAAGAATAGGGCACAGCCACTGTTAGATTCAGGCACCATGAAGAATTTTATGTGGGTGAAATATACTACACCTAGCAGAGGTCTCTTCAAATACAGAGACCAGTAAACACAGTGCTTTAATGGCAGACACTAAATGCCAGGTGTTCCATCCCCCATTGTGCAACAAACTCACATAAGAACTGAAGACATGCCCTGTGAACAAGAAAGGGTGAGTGATGCTAACACATTCTGAGTCACTTTCCCCTCTCACAGGTGTGAGCAAGTTGTTAGTCCCACATCAGAGGATTTCTGGTTAGGGTACAGTTGGATCCCAAGAAGAATGGGCAACAAAACTGGCTTGAGCTTCCAAGCAGGGCTTTCTTCCAGCAGAGCTCAGCAGTTAGTCCCACACTAGGAAACTTCACATGCCAATTTCACTCAGCAGGTGCCCGCTGCCAGCATCTGGCAGCCAAGCCCATACCCAGATCAAGAAGGATCACCAGTAAGCCCTGAATGCCCATAGGGTGGATCCCCTCATGGCAGAGAGCACTCTCTCTTTCAAATGCTGAACCTGGACTAGAACAAGGAGGGAGTGACTTGAAAGACACCTGAAGTCATTCCCTGTGGGCAGGTATCTGGGCTGTCAATTGCAAACCAGCAGACAGGGAGCCCATTCTCTGACACATTCCCCTAGGATACTTGCAGTGGGCTTGAAAACCAATCCAACTGGACTAACAATGGGAATAACTTCAAGCAGAAGTGCCTTTTTTAGAGTGAAGCATGGAGCAGGAGTAAGTGCCCCCTTACTCTCACTGAGTAATCAATATTGAATGACAGAAAGTGTCCTAGAACAGAGAGATATTAGCTTCAGAGGAACAAAACCAAAAAGGAAAGATTGAGAGAGAAGAGTTAATCTCCACAAATGAGGGGAAAAAAGAAAACCACAGGAAGTCTTATATTTTTATTTACACAGGTAGAATATTTTAGTTTTAGGAAGTATGTAAGATTATTGAGTTTTATTGCTAGTGTAAATCCTAGGATGGTGATGATAAGTGCTGAGAATTTCAGGTATAATGGTATAGTTATTTGTGGGGTTTTTATGGGAGGGATAGAATTTGAGATAAGAAACCCTGCGAAAATGCTGCCTAGGGCTAGGCGTTTAATAGGATTAACTAGAAGGGGGTTATTTTCGTTGATATTTGTTAAAGTTGGGAAGCGGGGTTGGCCTAGGAGTGCAAAGAAAATAATACGGGTGCTATACACGGCTGTTAGAGATGCAGCAAGTAGTGTGATAGAGAGGGCTCAGGCGTTGGTATATGAAATGTTGGCAGCTTCAATGATAAGGTCTTTATAATAGAAACCTGTAAGGAATGGAATGCCTGTGAGAGCAAGGCTTCCGATAAGTAGTGAGGAGGAGGTGAAGGGTAAAGTTATAAGTAGTCCTCCTATTTTGCGAACATCTTGTTCGTCGTTTAGGCTATGAATAATAGACTCTGAGCATATGAAGAGTATAGCTTTAAAGAAGACATGAGTACAGATATGGAGGAATGCTAGGTGGGGTTGGTTAATGCCGATAGTTACTATTATAAGGCCTAGTTGACTGGAGGTGGAGAATGCGACGATTTTTTTAATGTCATTTTGTGTTAGAGCGCAGATTGCTGTAAATAGGGTGGTAATAGCTCCTAAGCATAATGTAATGGTTTGAATTATTTTGTTTGTTTCTAAGAGGGGGTAAAATCGGATTAGTAGAAAAACTTCGGTTACAACTATAGTGCTTGAGTGGAGTAGGGCAGAAACGGGGATTGGACCTTCTATGGCGGAGGGAAGTCATGGGTGGAGTCCAAATTGTGCGGATTTTCCTGCAGCTGCTAGGAGAAGACCTAGTAAAGGGAGTGTGCTGGAATCTGGGGTAATAATAAATATTTGTTTAAATTCTCATGAGTTGGAATAAGTTAGGAATCATGCTATAGCTAAGATGAAGCCAATATCTCCAATGTGGTTATAAAGAATTGCTTGTAGGGCTGCTGTGTTTGCGTCTGTTCGTCCGTATCACCATCCAATGAGGAGAAAAGATATAATACCGACTTCTTCCCATCCAATGAAAAGTTGGAATAGGTTGTTAGCGGTAACTAAAGTTAGTATGGTGATGAGGAATAATAATAAATTTTTAAAGAAGCAGTTGATATTAGAGTCTGAGTCCGAGTCTCAAAAATTACCTGAAAAAAACAGCTGTAAGTGTATAAACAATGGAAGCCCCACAAATCGTTCTGTCCCAGATAACAGTCAAAGAACTCAGAGACTGGATGCTAAAATGAATAAAGAGAAGTATAAGAAACTAGAAGCGTAATTCACCCAAGTTATACGGGAAGTAAAAGCAGGGTTGACCAACTTCAAAAAGACATATTCTGAAAAATTGGAAATGAAGTACTGCATCCTGGAAGTCAAAAACACATTAACAAGCATAGAAAGCAGGATTAATCAGGCAGAGGAAAGAATCTCAGAGGTTAAACACCAAAACATGGAACTCTCTGACAAAAGCATTTAAAAAGAATCAAAAAATGAGTAAGGCTTCCAAGAGATGACAAAATATGTCAAGAAACCAAATCTATGCCTGATTTATATTCCTGAAGCAGAAAGGGAGACTAAGAACCTCATGGAACAAGCATTCCATGAGGTCATCTAAGAAAACTTCTCACACCTTGCTAGAGAGATGACCATTCAAATGTAAAAGATTCAGATAACCCCTATAAGGTATCACATGAGAAGACCATCCCCAAGACTCATAGTAATCAGCATCCACAGCATAGCATGAAATAAAATATCCTAAAGGCAGCAAGGGAGAAAGGTCAGACCAACTTGTGAAGGCCCATCAGAATTGCTCAAGACATAATTGCAAGAACACTACAAGCCAGAAGTAACTGGAGTCCTATTTTTAATATTCTCAAAGTTAAGCAATTCCAGCCAAGAATTTCCTACTACACCAAGCTAAGTTCCATCAGTGACAGAAAATTGAAATCCTTTCCAGACATCCAATTCCTAAGAGAATATGCTGCCTCCATGCCAGCCCTTCAGGAGATGCTTAAAAAAGTGTTGAACATAAAACAAAAGAATGGTCATACCCAATACAAAACTACAGGCAAGCACAGAGTTAACAGAGTATACAGATTATTCACAAAAATGAAAATATACACACATGAATACAAAGGTAAAAAGGAAGCCAAACAACTGTCTAAGAGCCCCATGTTGGGGATAAACTCCCATATTTTAATAATGAATGTGTACATGAATGGACTAAATGCACCACCGAAGAGGCAGAGTGGCAAACTAAATAAAGAAACATGATTCAATATTCTGCTATAGGAACCTCATCTTACTACAAAGGACGCCCATAGGCCCAAAGTTAAGGTCTGGAAAAGACCTTTCTGCTAAGTAGGAAACAGAAAAGAGCAGAGGTAGGTATCCTGATTTCAGATGAAGCAAACTTCAAACCATCAAAGGTTAAAAAGGATATGAAAGGACAATACATAATGATAAAAGGCTCAATCCACCAGCAAGAAATATTCATCTTAAACATGTATGTACCCAACACGGGAGCACGAGGTTTTATAAAACAACTACTAAGTAAACTAAGAGAGAACATTGACACCCACACAATGGAAGAGACCTCATTACTCCACTAACAGCCCTAGATGAATCATTGAGGCAAAAAACTAACAAGGATATCCAGAACCCTAACTCAACATTCAATCAAATGAACTTAATAGACATCTACAGAACACTCCACCCAACAACTACAGAGTATATATTTTATTCATCAGCGCATGGAACAAACTCCAAGATTGATCACATTCTCAGACATAAATCAAGTGTGAGCTAATTTCAAAAGGTCAGATAATACCATGCATCTTCTCAGATCAGAGTGGAATAAAAATAAGATCCCCCCACTGCACACAAAGACATGGACACTAAACAACATGCTGCTGAACAACTTTGGGTTAACACAGAAATCAAGATGGAAAGAAGAAGACTTCTGGAAAGAAATGAAAACAAAGACACATTTTATCAGATTCTCTAGGATGCCATGAAATCAGTGCTAAGAGGCAAATTCATAGCATTGCACACATACATCAAGAAAATATATTATAGGCTGAACAACTTGGTGAGCCCTCGTCTCTATAATAAATCAAAAATTAACTGGGTGTGGTAGTGTGCACGTGTAGTTCTGGCTACTTGGAAGGCTGAGGCAGAAGGATTACCAGAGCCCAGCAGGTTGATAGTGGGGTGGCCGAGAGTGCACTCCAGCTTGGATGACAGAGTGAGACTTCAACTCAAATAACAAACAAACAAACAAATAAAAACAAACAAACAAAAAAAGAAAATAGGAAGATCACATGTAAATACCCTAATATCACATCGAAAGGATCTGGAAGGCAAGACTATCTAAAATCTAATAGAAAAATCAAGATCACTAAAATATAGTCACAATTGCAGAATATAGAAGACAAGAATATCATAGAAAGGATGTACAAGACAAAAGGATGATTCTTTGAAGGGATAATAAGATTGATGGTCCACTGACCAGACTGACATGAGGTAGATTGATGGAGAGGTTGATGGAGAGGAAGAGAGAGAGAGAGAGAGAGAGAGAGAGAGAGAAAGTCAAATAAACACAATTAGAAATGAAAAAAAAGTGAGTTCACAACTGACCCTGAAGAAATTCCAAAGATTATCAGAGATTACTATGAATATGTGTATGCAAATAAACTAGAAAATTGAAAGGACACAGAGCATTTTCTGGCATCACACAACCTCCCATAATGAAACAAGAAAAAACTGAAACTCTAAAAAGACAAATAACAATCCAGGACATTGACTCAGTCATAAGAAACCTCTCCATCTAAAAAAAGCCCTCCTGCTGAATTCTACAAGACATCCAAGGAGTGGATATTAATCTTATTAAAAGTAATCAAGAATGATTGAATTCTTCCTAACTCATTTTATAAATCTAATATCATACTGATATTATGATATGCATGATAAGCATGGCAAAGACTCAACAAGGAAAGAGTATCATAGGCCAATCTCCTTGATGAACATAGACACAAAAATTCTAAACAAGTTTCTAGCAAATTAGATTCAATAGCATAGCTCAAGTTCATCCACCATGTCCAGGTAGGCTTCATTCCCAGGATGCAGGGCTGGTTCAACTTTCAAAAAACCATAGATATAATTCAGCACGTTAACGAACATAAAACCAAGAACCACCTGATTTTATCTCATTAAATATAGAAAAAGCACTTGACAAAATCCAACATCCTTCTTGATAAAAACCCTCAAACACCTAGATTTAGAGGTAATATTCCTTAAAACAATGAGTCATCTATAATACACCTGCAGCCAGAATTTTGTACAATGGGCAGTAGTTGGAATCATTCCACCTAAGAATGGGAACAAGACAAGGATGCCCACTCTCACCACTCCTACTCAACATAGTGCTGAAATTCCTACACAGGACAATCAGGAAAGAGAAGGAAATTTGGGCTATCTAAATCAAAAAAGAGAAAGTCAACCTATCCTCTTTTGCAGATTCTATACCTAGAAAAACCTAGTGAGTCTGTCAAAAGTCTCCTCACACTGATAAATGATTTCAGTAAAGTTTTGGTTTATAAAATTAACATGCAAAAGAAAGTTGCATTTCTATACACTAGCAACAAGCAGGCAGAGAACCAAACAAAAAACACAATCCCATTCACAACACACACACACACACACACACACACACACACACACACACACACACACACAAACAAATAAAATATCTTGGCATCCACCTAACCAGAGAAGTGAAAGAACTTTCCAACTAGAACTACAAAATACTGCTCAAATAAATCAAGGATAACAAAAACAAATTTTAAAAAATCTCATGCTTATGAATTGGAAGAAATAATACTGTCAATACGTCCATCCTACCCAAGGCAATCTACAGATTCAATGCAATACCTATCAAATTACCAACATCATTTTTCACAGACCTAGAAACAATAATACAAAATTTCATTAAAAAAAATGAGCATGAATAGCCAAAACAATCTTCCAAAAGGAACAAAATGGGGGGTATCACACTTCCAGACTTTAAACTTTATTACAAAGCTATGGTGACCACAATGGCATGGTATTGTTACAGAAATAGACACATAGACCAATGGAACAGAAAAGAGACTTTGGAAGTAAAAATACAGTCTCTCAATCAACTCATCTTTGACAAAGCACCATACACAAAAATCAAAATCGATCACAGGCCTAAATGTTAAGCCTCAAACTATAAGAATCCTAGAAGAAACTGTAGAAAATACTCTTCTAGATGTCAAAATAGGAAATTAATTTATGACCAGGTCTCCAAAAGCAAATGTTACAAAAGTTAAGACAGACAAGTGGGACCTCATGAAGTTGAAAAGCTTTTGCACAGAAACCCTCAAGAGAGTAAAGAGACAACACACAGAATGGGGAAAAAAATTCAAATTATTAATTTGACAAAGTTCTTACATCACAGATCTATAAGGAACATAAACAAAGGAAAAAAAGCTAACAGCCACATTAAAAAGTGAGTAAAAGTCATGAGCAGACACTTCTCTAAAGATGAAATACAAGCAGGCAACAGACAAAGGAAAAATGCTCAGCTTCACACATCATCAGAGAAATGCAAATCAAAACTACAATGAGATACCATTTAACTCTGGTAAGGATGGCTATCATCAATGCCAAAAAACAAGTGCTTTCAGGGCTGTGAAGAAAAAGGAAGGCTTCTATGTTGTTGGTTGGAATGTAAACTAGTTCAGTCTCTATGGAAAGTAGTGTGGTAATTTCTAAAATAACTAAAACCTGATCTTCCATACTATCCAGCAATCTCTCTCTGGGAACATACTCAGAGGAACATTGTTAGGACCCAAGTACGAGAAGGAGACATGCCAGCATGCCAAGTCCGAATTATGAGCCCTTTCTTAACGCGTGGGTCAAGAGAAGGCTCATGCCAAGAAAGGTCTTAAGGCCCAAGTGAAGTTTGCAACAAGCTTTTAAAGGAAAAAACTGCAAGTGGGTTACATGGCAAGAGGTGAGGGTACAAGGAACTAAAAACAAAGGAACAATTTCTTGGATTTCTGTTAACAAGACATACAATTACACAGAACTTGTAGCTAGGGAGTTTTCAATGTCCAGCAAGAATGGTCAGCATGATCAGCTCAGGGAAGACAGCTGTAGGTCTGTGGTCATGGGAACATTACAGCAATTACATGTATACAATGGGGGGGTCATTTTTAGGTCAGGTAGACGGCTAAGATGAAGGATTTCAACAAAATGGAGTTACTTATGTCAAGCAAGTTATTGTAATTATTTTACATGTTTCATTAGCTATTTCAACATAAATTGTTCTACCAAAAATTCACCTGCACACACATATTTGCTACTGCACTATTCACAATAGCAAAAACATGGAACCCACCCCACTGTCTATCAAAAGTGAACTGAATACAGAACATATGTTACATATACATGATGGAGTACTATGCAGCCATAAAGATTAACAAAATCATGACCTTCCTAGCAACTTACATTCAATTGGAGACCATCATACTAAGTGAACTATCCTAAAAACAAATAACTGACTATCACATGTTCTCATTGATAAGTAGCCCCTGAACACTAGTCACATGAGCACAAGGATGGGATGGGCAGTCTCTGGGCACTGCATGAAAGGGGGGAGGGAGGGAGGGGTATGGGAGGCATGTGACAACACAAAGTGTGCCTGGTCCACTACCAGGGGGAGTGAGGGCCGCCTTGAACTTCACCTGCAGGCAGCCTACTTACATAATAAATCCTCACTTGTACCCCTCAACTCTATAATAAATAAATACATTTTTTAAAATGAAATAAATTTAGTTTGCAGATTCTTGATTGCTACCATATAAAAATACAATTTAATTCTGTATGCTGACTGTATCATGACATTGATAAACTTGTGTATTTGTTTAAGTAAACTTTTGGCAAATCTCTACACATTTTTATATAAATTAGATTTTACACAATAAAAGAGTACTTCTTTTTTCAATCTGGAGTATTTTACTTATTTTTATTTTTCTAGAGTAATTTTCTTGGTTAATGTCTTCAGTACAATGCTGAATAGAATGATAACCCTGAAAATTTTTGTATTGCTGTGAAACTCACAAATAAAGCCCTCAGCCTTTCACCATTACATATGTTAGCTATAGGATTTCATAGATGACTATTACCAGGTCTCATACATCCCTTTCTATTTGTAGTTTGTTGTGTTTTATCAAGAATGGATGTATGAAGTCTTTTTCTGTGCCCATTGAAATAATCATTTTTCTCTATATTGAAGTAATAATGTAGAATAAATTGACTGAGATTTTAGTATTAAATCAGCATTACATTACATTTTATGAAAAAATCTTTCTTAATCATGGTGTGTAAACATTTTTACATGTTTCTGGATTCTATTTGCTAATGTCTTTGATGATTTATATGCCTATATTTGAATGGAATATTGATCCATAGTCTTGTGATTTTTTTTCTGGTTTTGGTACCGTGATAACATTAGCTAACAGATAAATTTTAAAAAGTTACCTCTTTTTCTATTGTTAGAAGTTTTTTTTAAAGAATTGTTATTAATTACTTATTATATGTTGATGGAATTTACCATTAAAAATAAAACTTGCGCTGGGCTTGGTGGCTCAGCCTATAATCCCAGCGCTTTGGGAGGCCGAGGTGAGTGGATTGCCTGAGCCTGCGGGTTCGAGACCCACCTGGGCAACTTGGCGAGACCTCATCTCTACAATAAATCAAAAATAGTTCCAGCTACTTGGAAGACTGAGGCGGAAGGATCGCTGGAGCCCAGCAGGTCGAGGCTGCGGTGGCCGGGAGCAGCCACTGCACTCCAGTCTGGGTGACAGAGTGAGACTCCAACTCAAATAAAATAAAATAAAATAAAATAAAATAAAAAAAATAAAATAAAATAAAATAAAACAAAATTGCTAATTTCATAAAAATGATAAAATAATATTAAGAGTAGCAATGCCATATAAAGTGCTTTGAATTAAATTACCTAAGTCTATATAACAGAGGATCTCAACTGTTCTTCTTTCCCAACATACTTAAAGGGTAAGATATTTGCCTAGGCGTCAATAGTATCAAATCCGACAGAGTCTTGGCAATCATTTTATAGTACATTCAAATTAGTAATTTGATGGGGTACTTATAAAACCATGGGCAGATTTCATAGCAACCAGTTAGTAAAATTGCAGTACCTCAGAGCTAGCGATAGCTAGAAACTGTTTTCACCTTCAAGCTCAAACAGCAAGGGGAAAAATAAGTTATCCAAGCCCAAAAGGGTTGCATTGGAGTTATGAACCTGATAACTATTGTCTCCTTCAGGACAGAGATACGGCCAACCAAGGTGAACTTACAGAGAGAGAGGAAGCTCAGGAGTATATATCATTGTCTCATCCTTCTTGCTCACTTGATCCACTACTGGTGTTTTTCATTGGTCAAAACAGTTGGAAGAAAGAGGGCAAAAGATTCTGTTTAGGTAATCTTTAGAAGTCAGCCTCTCAGAGTACAGAACAGGGTGAAGAAGGGAGGAGGCTGACTAGAAAGGGAAGTAGAAAATCTCTGCCAAAGTGAATGCAAAGAAAATTGGGGATGCATGGAGCATATACCCAACAGAAATATCAATAAGCAGCTTCATGTTTTCCAGATGACTTAATATGTTGTAATAGATGACATTTATTTCCCTTTATTCCATTTAAATTTCTGTCTCCCTTATATTTTATAAAGTATATAAAATCTTATTTCAAATGAATGTATTAACATTCTTTCCCCCTTTGAATATAACTCTAACCTTGAAATAACTTTCCTTATTAAAATCATTTATCGCCGGGCTCGGTGGCTCAGCCTGTAATCCCGCGCCTTTGGATGGAGGCTGAGGTGAGTGGATTGCCTGAGCCCGCGGGTTCAAGACCCGCCTGGGTAGCGAGACCTCATCTCTACGATAAATTAAAAAAAAAAAAAAAAATCAGCCGGGCGTGGTAGCGCACACCTGTAATTCCGGCTACTTGGAAGGCTGAGGCGGAAGGATCGCCGGAGCCCAGCAGGTCGAGGCTGCGGTGACCGGGAGCAGCCACTGCACTCCAGTCTGGGCGACAGAGTGAGACTCCAACTCAAAAAAAAAAAAAATCATTTATCAAATTGTTTTTTTTTTTTATTTATAACAAACACGCTTGCTTCATATATAAATGTTTAATCTTAGGTCCTTAAGAGGTTACTAACTACTAAAATAAAAACTAGGATATTGATTTAATAAAGTAAATATAATGCAATATTTTTAAGTATGCTTATTTTAAAAGCTACTCTCTAAATCTTCAAATCAACAATAGTTGATTAGGTAATTGCCTTTTTCATTTCATATTCCAACTTGTCAGTGACAGGATACATTATCTCTTCAGGTAAAAAGACATGCAAATTGCTCCAAGTGAATTGTACCAAATGTTTTGAGGAGAGATTATAGTCTTAAAATGTTGATTTAACTTGGTTTGTGAGCTATTTACTTAAAATATGATTGTTATTCAAAAGTCCAAAGAGATGCATTTCAAATGTATATATTTTTATAAGTGCATATTTTTATAACGTAATGTGAAAGTATTTGATCTAATTTTGTCATAAACAACAAGCTTTAAGAAAAATAAAAACAAATTTAACTGATTTGTGTAAATAGCTAACACAGGCATTGCATATACTGTATAACAACCAGAAATAAAGTGCAATTTTCAAATTAGTATGAAATCAGACTCTATCCATTGAAAAAAATGTGGTCTGCTGTCTATAGACTTGAGGTTGCAACTACAGGGAGATTCTGACCAATGAAAAGGAAGAGGAGTTTAAGTATCTCATTACTGAAGAACCAATATCAGGTGCAAAACAGCTAGAGTCTCAATCAAAATGACACCTCATAATTTGTCCCTTGAAGTAATTGCTGATCCATACTAAACTCTGGACACTGCCATGGCTGCCAACACTGCAAGAAGAGGAGACTGGAGACTTGTTGGCAGTATAGATTTCAATATCTGTGTAACTGCTACTTTGTTTTTGCAGAGTTAATATTCCTGTTCTTTGCATCACCAGCTACTAACACGGACAATGTACTTTGTAGGCTGGAATGAGGTTATGCGCCTCAGTCTCGAGTATAAGAATGGGAAGGTAAATAAATATCTGGCAATTTCAACATCTGTATTTAGCAAGTAGATCCCATCTCCAACAAGGGTAGAAATAGTTCTTAACATAGGGAGTTAGACACTGCAAAACCAAAATAGTGCTAAAGACAAGTCCAGTAGTGCTATGGGTACTTGGGATGTTTTTGAATAACCAAATAGATCCTCAAACTTTTCTTTTGATTCTGGTTATGTATTAAATCACTACTAGTTGTTTTATGAATTTATATATTTCATGTAAAATTGTATATTATTATTTAATGATTAATATAAAATGTTACATATGTATTTGAAATATATACAAATACTTTAATCACAAAATACTATCTTTGTATTCTTATAATTTAAATAACCTGTAACTGGATGTGGTGGCTCCTGCCTGTATTCCCAGCACTTAGGAAGACTGAGGTGGGAGAATTGCTTGAGACCAGGAGTTTGAGAGCAGCCTGGGCAATGTGGCAAGACCTCATTGCTGCAAAAACTTAAAAACCTAAGCAGGTGTAGTGAAGCATGCCTGCAATCTCAGCAACTTGGGAGGTTGAGGTAGAGGGATTGCTTGAACTCAGGAGTTAGAGGTTGCTGTGAGCTGTAATCATGCCACTGCAGTTGAACCTGGTCAACAGAGTGAGACCCCCCCACCGCTAAATAAACAAATAAATAAATAGCCTGTAGCTTTCTTAATTACGGACGATATATCTACTAATTGCCACAAACTATTATGTTTTGCCTCATTTTAATAATAATAATGAAGAATAAAAAATATTTAATATGTAGCACAGTTACATATAATTTAACTTTCCCTTTTATTAAAAAATAAAAAGTAACAATTAGTTGGATGTTACCTAGCTATTTTTTTCTCTGTAAATGAACTTTCATTATGCAACTTGACTCAGATAAATTGTAATAATTTTAATTAAATTTAATTTTATATTTATGCCAAAACATCAAGTATAGGAAAAAGAGTGAAGAAAAGGTAACCAGGTGAAAGTGTATTACACTTTGCATATATAAGCTTGGGTCAAATGTAATTACATAATATAAAATATAAGAAAGAGCATGTAGTGTATAAGCAAGCAGATGGCAGTTACCTTAGTAAGAAATAGTCTTTTTATGTTAATTAATACCATGTTGAAAACAAACTCTTGTTCTGAAATAGACAATGTATTTTGAATAACATGTATGGAGACAAGTTACTTGTGGGAGTTTGACAACTTGTCAGATCTTTTGAGTCGGAGTCTCACTCATCCAGGCTGAAATGCAGTGGCATACTCATGGCCACGACAGCCTTCACCTGCTGGACCCAGGTGATCCTTCTGCCTCAGCCTTCCAAGTAGCTAGAATTACAGGTGCCTGCCAACATGCCTGTATAGTTTTTTTTTTTACTGATTGTAAAGACGAGGTCTCATCAAGTTGCCCGGGCTGGTCTTGAAACCTGGGCTCAGGCAATCCTCTAGCCTTTGCCTCCCAAGTACTGGGATTATAGGCATGAACCACCGCTCCTGGCCATTCTCAGATCTTATTATCCACACTTAAAATGTATCATCATTTTCCAAATATAGGGAGAGGTACTATGTGAGAAGTTTATTAACAGCTCAAGATCTGTATTTAGTTAAAAAGCAAAATTACTGACTTTATTGCCAAAACTAAAGATTTATCCAAGCACAGGAGTAATGAAAAAATCACTCAGAACATTTAAATAAATATTAGCCCTACACATTAAAAAAAGTCTGTTTTTCATTTCTGCTCAAGAAACACACTATTCTTTCAGATTCAAAAGCAGTTATATAGGTGTTTCCATACCATACTATACAGTATTTAAAACCTTCTGGCAATCAAAACCATGGCTAAATTTAAATAGTTGAAGGAAAAAAATTAAGAAAGTTTATCTTTAATAGTATCATCTATGGAGACACATAATGTGGCAATTGCACTGAACTAACTGTTGACCAGAGGTAGAGTTCATTCATTAGTGCATTCATTACTCATTTATTTATTTAATAAAGACTATCGAAAGCCCAAGATATAGCAGGAATTGTGAATGAAATGAATAAGATACTCTGTTTTAAGAAATCTACATTTCACTGGAGAATAATTACATTAGAGTAATATATTGTTTGGGAACATAGAGGAATATCACATTCATGATATCAAACATTAGTGAGTTCTTACTTTATATTATCTGCTCTATAGGAGTGTATCTGCACTCTTATTTATGCATTAAGAAAAATCAACTTGGAGACTTACCTGAAAAGATAGTAACCATGATGACAGACTAGATAGGCATAAATTATTTTTATAATACAAATGGATATAAACACATGCCTATTTTTTTTTTATTTGTATAACATTTATCATTATCTGATGTTTCAGATTTTGGATAACAGATTTGAAGGTAAATAAAGTCATCTAAGTGAAAGTAATAGAGTTATATTGAAAATGAGAAAATAGGGATGATTCATCCACAGATCTGTAGAAAGAGCTTTTAGATCAGAAAGAGCAAATTTGAGAGAAGAGTACATGTGCAAAAGTAGGTTTTGATGGGAAAATTGCAAGATGTGGCTATTAACTCCTTTTACTTATTTTATGTTAATCAAATATGAAACCTATCTGTGAGATTCACCTGCCTATCACTCCCTGCCCTTCATCTTATTCTAGAAACAGAAGGCTGCTCTGTTAAACCAGAAAAAAAACCTATAATTTTTAATTGAATATACAAGTATATTTGAGTTTTTAATTTTCTGCATTACATTTTTCTATATTTTTTATAATTTTATAAAAGGTATCCGTGTATTCATTCAATGCATATAGTAGAAAGAGTTATAAATTAAATATTCATAGTAGCTCTTCATCCCAAATGTGGCTAGAAAAATGGTTTCAGGTTATTGCGCATAGAAATTCATAAACCAAACAGATGCAAAGCAAATCTTATTAAATTTTGTTAATCTGGATTTTATATAGTTGTGCTATAGACTGGGATTGGGATTAGGTTTGTTTTTGTTAAAAATGACAAAATCCTAGCCGGGCTCGGTGGCTCAGCCTGTAATCCTGTGCCTTTGGGAGGCTGAGGTGAGTGGATTGCCTGAGCCCGTGGGTTTGAGATCCGCCTGGGCAGCGAGACCTCATCTCTACAATAAACAAAAAAATCAGCCAGGTGTGGTAGTGCATGCCTGTAATTCCGGCTACTTGGAAGGCTGAGGCGGAAGGATCGCCGGAGCCCAGCAGGTCGAGGCTGCGGTGGCTGGGAGCGGCCACTGCACTCCAGTCTGGGTGACAGAGTGAGACTCCAACTCAAAAAAAAAAAAAAAAAAAATGACAAAATCAATTTTAGGGAAATTCACTTTTAAAAAAATCCTTTAATATAGATAATTGAAAGAGACTTGACATATTGATATTATAATGTTGTTCCTGGAAGTATGTAAATCTGTTTGTGATAAAACAATAAACTAACAAAAAATTTTTATTTTTCCCAAGATTTACTCTTGATTTTATTTTTCATCTTAAAGTATGCCCATCTATATTGTCCAACATGGGATATATAATGTCTGAATTGGGGTATACAGTGAGTCAATCATAACTGAATAACTCCTGATAAAATGCCAGTCATGTCAAAAGATTGGAGGATTAAATGTCATCAACTTGATCCAGTTATTCAGTTACTATTGTTTAAGCTCCTAAATAAAATCTACTTCCTCTTTAAAAACTTGAAATATTAAAGTATAGAAATCCTCTTTCTAATTTTGTGTTAATATATTTCATTGATAAATCATAAGTGCATACATTTGTGGGATACAATGTGGTATTTTAATTTATGTATACAATGTGAAATGACTATATCAAGATTAAATCAAGCTAATTTCAATGACCTATCTTTTTTTATGATGAAACATTTGAAAATTACTCTCTCATTATTTTGAAATATACATTATTAGGCTGGGCTCGGTGGCTCAGTCTGTTATCCTAGCACTTTGGGAGGCAGAGGAGAGTGGATTGCCTGAGCCCCTGGGTTTGAGACTAGCCCAGGCAACTTGGCGAGATTTATCTGTATGATAAATTTATCTGTACGATAAATGTATTTATCTGTATGATAAATAAAAAATTAGCTGGGCATGGTAGCATAGGCCTGCAGGTCTGGCTACTTGGAAGGCTGAGGCCGAAGGATTGCAGGAGCCCAGCAGGTCGACTCCAATTCAAGAGAGAGAGAGAGAGAGAGAGAGAGATATTATTATTGACTGTAGTCACTCTTCCATGAAATAAATCTCAAAATCCATTCAACCTGTCTATCTGAAACTTCATACCCTTTGATCAACAACTCCTCGTTGCCTTCTTCCACTTCCAACCTCTGGTAGCCATCATTTTACTCTCTCCTTCTATGAGCTCAACTTTTTTTCTCCCCTCATAAAAGTGAGATCATGTGGTGTTTGTCTTTTCTGTGCCTGGCTTATTTCCCTTAGCATGCATCTCCAGATTCCTCCATGTTGTTCCAAATGACAGACTATCCTATTTTTTAAAGGCTAAGTAATATGCCATTGTGTGTATATACCACGTTTTTAATCCATTTATTTATTGATGGACACTAATTTTGATTAGATATCTTGGCTTTTGTGAATAATGCTGTGATGCAGAGGTCCCCAACATTTTTGGTGTCAGTGACCCATTTCGTGGAAGACAGTTTTCCACAGACCGTTGTGGGGGAATGGTTTCAGAATGATTCAGGTTCATAACATTTATTGTGTACTTTATTTTTATTATTATTACATTTGTAATATATAATGAAATAATTATACAATTCACCATTAAAAAAAAGAGGCACAGATGGAAATAGTAAATAAAATAATGGGTGTGCCCCAAGTTGCACTAAAATAAGTATCAGATTCTGACTTAAAGCCTGACACTAGATGCAGCTGTACTATTGAAGTACATAAACTCACTTGCCATTCACTGACAGGGTTTTGATATTTGTCTGCAAGCAATTGATATTTATGGTCTCTGTGTAGTCAAACCTCAATACTAATGTTAGTCTGTATTTGCGGCCACTCCCTAGTGCTAGCATCACCACTTGAGCTTTGCCTCAGATCATCTGGCAATAGATTCTCAGAAGGAGCATGCAATCTAGAGCCCGCTTATGTTCACAATAGGAATCACACTTCTATGGAATCTAATGTTTCAGCTGATTTGATAGAAGATGGAGATCAGGTGGTAATGTCAGCTATGGGGAGAGGCTATAAATACTGATGAAGCTTCACTTGCTCGCCCCCTGCTCACCTCCTGCTGTGTGTCTGGTTCCTAACAGGCCATGGTCCAGTACTGATCCATTGCCCCCAAGGGTTGGGGACTTCTGCTGTAATGAACAGGGGAATGGCTGTATTTCTTTCATAAACTGATTTTATTTCCTTAAAATATAAACCCAGTAATGTTATTTCTGGATCATATGGTAGCTTTGTTTTCAATTTTTTAAGGAATATACATACCATTTTCTATAATGGCTATACTGATTTATGTTCCCACCAACCATGTAAAATGTCCCTTTTTCTCCACATTCTCTTAATGTAATCTTGTATTTTTTCTTTTCTATTTTTTTTTTTTTGATCAGGTGATATTGCTTATTCAGGGTGGTATGACTCTTTCATCGTTTTGATAAAAACCCTTCTAACAGGTATGAGGTGATATCTCATTGTGGTTTTGATTTGCACTTTCCTAATAACTAGTGATGCTGAATATATTTTCATGTACCTGTTGGCCATTTGTATGTCCTCTTTCGAGAAATGTCTGTTCAAGTCCATTGCCCATTTATAATAGGGTTATTTGTTTTCTTACTATTGAGTTGAATTTTTTATATACTTTGGGTATTAACCCCTTATCAGATGTATGATTTGCAAATATTTTCTCCCATTTTATGAATTGCCTCATTGCTTTGTCAATTGTTTCCTTTGTTATACAGAAACTTTTAATTTGATACCATTCTATTTGTCTATTTTTATTTTTAGTTATCTTTGCTATTAGAGTTCTATTCAAAGATTATTGCCTAGATCAATGTCCTGGAGTGTTTCCTCAATGTTTTCTTCTAGGAGTTTCATAGTTTTGTGTCTTCATTGAAATCTTTAAAGCATTTATGGTTGGTTTTTGTATATGGTGTAAGACAAGGGCAGAATTTCATTCTTTTGCATGTGGATATCACAGTTTTTCAGCACCATTGATTGAAGAGACTGTCTTTTCTCCATTATTTTTTCCTGGCACCATGATAAAAAATTAATTGACGGAAAATGTGTGAATTTATTTATGTGCTCTTCTGTTCTATTGGTCTCTATGTCTATTTTTATTTAAGTACAATTCTGTTTTGATTATTATAGCTTTATAGTTGATTTTCAAATTAGATAATATGATGTCTCCAGTTTTGTTCTTTTTGCACAAGATTGCTTTGTCTATTCAGGGTCTTTTATAATTCTAAACAAATTTTAAAATGGTTTTTTCTTTCTTTTTTTTTTTTAATTGAGTTGGAGTCTCACTCTGTTGCCCAGATTGGAGTGCAGTGGCATGCTCCCAGCCACCACAGCCTTGACCTGCTGGGCTCCAGCGATCCTTCCACCTCAGCCTTCCAAGTAGCTGGAACTACAGGTGCCTGTTACCACGCCCGGCTGATATTTTGATTTATTGTACAGATGATGTCTCGCCAAGTTGCCCAGGCGGGTCTCGAACCTGCGGGCTCAGGCAATCCACTCACCTCAGCCACCCAAAGTGCAGGATTACAGGCTGAGCCACTGAGCCCGGCTATGTTTTTTTCTATTTTTGTGAAAAATATCAAAGGAACATTGATTGGGACTCCATTGAATCTGTGGATTATTTTGGGTAGTATGAGGATTTTAACAATATTAATTATTCCAGTTTATGAAGATGTCTTCCCATTAATTAGTGTTTTCTTCAATTTATTTAATGTTTTTATATTTTAATATGTACAGGTCTTTCACCTTCCTTGTTAAATTAGTTTTTAAGTGTTTTACTTTTTGGATCTTTTTAGTTTTAGACATTCAGAGACCTGGGTGGAAGCTGTTTATTTTTTCTTTTGCAAACTGCAGCCCAGTCCAGGGACTGGTCAAAGTCCTAAGGATAGTGATATTTTAAGTATTTTTATGGTGTCTGCCTTAGAAATTAAATTATGCCTAATCCTGTCTCATTAATTCTTCTCTGCTGTAACATTTCTGTGAGATATGTATATCTCACTATATAGTAATTTAATCAGAAGCAAGTACAATTCATTAATTTTTTTTGTCAAAATCCTGCAATCTTGCCAGTGGCATATCAGATTTCTGCAAAAATTTGCTATATTTTTTGACTTAGCCCCCTACCCAAAATCTAAACTTGGCAATACAGCAAGGGTTTAGGTATGTGCAGAAAAATAACTAAAAAGATATCTCCTCTGTCTCTGGGAGGAAAGCTAAGTAATAGTTAACTAAAATGGCAGAATAATTTTTTGATTTGGGGTCAAAGGACTGAGAATTCTTTCACTTTTAGCATTTGCCTTTAGTGTGTTTAGCAAAATAGTTTTTGAACCAGAAGAGATATACAATTTATCTTGTTAAAAAGAAGTAATACACAACAATTTTCATATGCATATTATTAATAAAAAGTAATATAGTGAAATATAATGACTAATGTAATATACCAAAAATCTAAATTTCAGCTTCTATTTTCTTTTTTTTTAATCAATCAGTATTTTTTATTATGGTTTTGTGGGGTACAGTTAAGGGTTAGGTGTACAATTACGTTTCATTCAGGCACCCTGTTGATAAGAGGTGTTTTCCCATCCCCCGAAAGATATTTGCTACTGTTAATCCCATCCCCCTCCCCCCCATAGTTTCCCAGTACCATCAGTCATTTTCTTATAGTATTACATTGGATGTTCAAGGATCATTATATGAGTGAGAACATGTGATATTCGGATCTTTGTTTCTGTGAGAGGTCACTCAGTATTATAGACTCTAGTTCCATCCAGGTTGCTGCGAAATTCATGATTTTGTTCTTTTTTATGGCTGCGTAGTATTCCATCGTGTATGTGTACCACATTTTTTAATCCAGTCCTCTTTTGATGGGCAGCATGGTTGCTTCCAGGTTCTTGCTATTGTGAACAACGCTGCGATAAACATACGTGTGCAGGTATCTTTTTTATAGAGCGATTTGTGTTCTTCAGGGTATATTCCCAGTAGGGGGATTGCAGGGTCATATGGAAGGTCAATTTTTAGAGCTTTTAGGAATCGCCACACTGCTTTCCACACAGGTTGCACTAGTTTACACACCCACCAACAGTGTAGAAGTGTTCCCTTTTCACCACACCCTCTCCAGCAGCTGTTATTTTTTGAGTTGTTGATGATTGCCATTCTGACTGGAGTGAGGTGGTATCTCAGTGTGGTTTTGATTTGCAACTCCCTGATGATTAGTGAGGTTGAGCATTTCTTCATGTGTTTGTTGACTGCTCGAATGTCTTCTTTTGTGAAGTGTCTGTTCATAACTTTTGCCCATTTTATAATGGAGTTGTTTGTTTTCTTCTTTTCAGTGCGCTTCAGTTCCTTGTAGATCCAGGATGTTAAGCCTTTGTCACACCTAGAGTTGACAAATACTTTTTCCCAGTCTGTAGGCTGTCTCCCTGCTCTCTTGATGGTTTCTTTGGCTTTGCAGAAGCTTGTCAGTTTAATAAGGTCCCATTTGTCTATCTTCTCTCTTAAGTCCTGTGGGTTTCAGGTTTTGTACAGGAACTGGATGCCAGTTCCGATTTCCATGAGAGTATTTCCTTCCTTTTCTAAGGTTCTTATGGTTTGAGGTTTTACATTTAGGTCTCTGATCCATTTGGAGTTAACCTATGTGTAGGGGGATAGATAGGGGTCCTGTTTCAATCTTCTGCATGTGGTCAGTCAATTTTCCCTGCACCATTTACTGAATAGGTTCTCCTCTCCCCATTGGTAGGTGGTGGGGGCTTTGTCGAAGATGAGTTGGTTGAGAAATTGAGGTTTTGCTTCTGGAATCTCAATTCTGTTCCATTGATCTATATGCCTGTTCCTGTACCAATACCAAGCTGTTTTGATGATTGTAGCTTTATAGTAAAGTTTGAAGTCTGGTATTGTGATACCACCTGCTTTGTTTTTTTTGCTGAGGACTGTTCTGGCTATTCTTGGACGTTTGTGTTTCCATATGAATTCCTGTGTTGTTTTTTCTAGGTCTGAGAAGAATGTTGTTGGTAATTTAATGGGTATTGCATTGAATTTGTAGATTGCCTTAGGTAAGATGGACATCTTCACAATGTTGATTCTTCTGACCCATGAGCATGGGATATTTTTCCACTTGTTCATGTCAGCTTTGATTTCTTTGAGCAGTGTTTTGTAATTTTTATTGTAAAGGATTTTCACGTCTCTGGTTAGGAAGATGCCAAGGTATTTCATTTTTTTTTTTTTTTGTGGCTATTGTGAATGGAATTGTGTTTTTTATTTGGGTTTCTGTTTGTTTATTATTGGTGTAGAGAAATGCAATTGTCTTTTGTACATTTATTTTGTATCCTGAGACTTTGCCAAAGGCCTTTATCAATGTAAGGAGGTCTTTGACAGATTCTCTTGGGTTTTCAAGATACACCATCATATTATCTGCATAGAGAGATGACTTGACTTCCTCTTTTCCTATTTGAATACCTCTGAATGCCTCCTCTTCTCTGATTGCTCTAGCCAGGACTTCCAATACTATGTTGAACAGGAGGGGAGAGAATGGGCATCCTTGTCTAGTTCCAGTTTTCAGAGGAATTGGTTCCAATTTTTGTCCATTTAGGAGTATGCTGGCTGTGGGTTTCTCGTAGATGGCTTTTATTATTTTGAGGTATGTTCCCCGTATGCCTAGATGTTCAAGGGTTTTTATCAAGAAGGGGTGCTAGATTTTATCAAAGACTTTTTCTGCATCTAATGATATGATCATGTGGTTTTTGTTTTGACATCTGTTGATGTATTTAATTACATTTATGGTTTTACGAATGTTGAACCAGCCTTGCATGCCAGGAATGAAGCCTACTTGGTCATGGTGGATGATTTTTGAGATGTATTGCTGAATCTGGTTTGCTAGGATCTTGTTGAGAATTTTAGCATCTATGTTCATCAAAGATATTGTCCTGTAGTTCTCTTTCTTTGTTGAATCTTTACCTGGCTTGGGTATCAATGTGACGTTGGCGTCGTAAAATGATTTGGGGAGAGTTCCATCTTTTTCAATCGCCTGGAATACCTTCAGTAGGATTAGTATCAGCTCCTTGTTGAATGTCTTGTAGAATTCTGCTGGAAAGCCATCTGGACCAGGGCTTTTTTGTAGGAAGTTTTCTTATTACGTAGTCGATTTCCTTGATTGTTATTGGTCTATTTAGGGTCTCAATTTCTTCTTGTTCCAACCTAGGTAGGTTGTATGATGTCAGAAAGTCCTCCATTTCCTTATGGTTTTCAAGTTTGTTTCCATACAAGTGTATGTAGTAGTCTCTAATAATCTTTTGTATTTCTTCAGGGTCAGATGTGACTTCATCTTTAGTGTTTCTGATTATGCTTATTTGGTTTTTTCCTCATTTTTTCTTGGTCAGTCTAGCTAGGGGACCATCAATCTTGTTTACCATTTCGAAGAACCAGTTTTTTGTTTCATTGATTTTTTGTATTATCTTTTTGTCTTCTATGTCCTGGATTTGGGCTTTTATTTTGGTGATCTGGATTCTTCTGCTGAAATTAGGGTTTTTGTGGTCTTGCTTTTCCAGCTTCTTTAGGTGGCTTGTTAGGTTGTGAATTTCTGTTCCTTCCATTTTCTTCATGTGTATTTGTAGGGATATAAATTCCCCTCTTACTACAGCTTTCAGGGCATCCCAGAGATTCTGGTAAGATGTTTCTTCATTTTCATTTGTTTCCAGGTGTCTTTTGATCCCTGTTTTGATTTCATCATTGACCCAGGAGTTGTTTAGCATCATGCTGTTTAGTGTCCATGTCTTTATGAGTTTTGGGGGGACTTTGTTGGTGTCAATGTTTATTTTTATTCCAGTGTGGTCCGAGAAGGTGTTTGGTAGAATTTCGGTCCTTTTAAATTTGCTTATGCTTGATTTATGGCCGAGTATGCGGTCGATCTTAGAATATGTTCCATGTGGTGATGAGTAGAATGTGTATTCTGTGGTCTTTGGATGGAGTGTTCTGTTGGTATCAATTAAGTCCATGTGGTCCAAAGTCACATTAAAGTTCTGGATCTCCTTGCTGATTTTTTGTCCTGATGATCTGTCTAGGGTTGTGAGTGGGGTATTAAAATCCCCAGTTATGATAGTGTTAGAATCAATATCTTTCTTTAGTTTTCCAAGAAGTTGCTTTATGAAAGTTGGTGCACCTATGTTGGGTGCATATATGTTTAGGATAGATATTTCTTGGTGATGGATTGAGCCTTTTATCATTATGTAGTCGCCTTCTGTATCTTTTTTGATTTTTAATAGCTTGAAGGGTATTTTGTCTGAAATTAAGATCGCTACTCCTCCTTTCTTTTGTATTCCGTTTGCCTGAAAGTTTGTTTCCCATCCTCTTACTTTGAGTCTGTAGGTGTCCTTTCTAGTGAGGTGAGTCTCTTGAAGGCAATAGATTGTTGCCTGATGATATTTTTTCCATTTTGCCATTCTATGTCTTTTCAGTGGTGCATTTAGTCCATTCACATTTAGGCTAATAATTGAAATGCAAGAGTTGATCCCTGTCATAAGGTTCTTACAGAGTTGTTCCTATTTATTTGTTGTCTTTCTTTGGGTTTTGGAGTTGGTTCATGTGTGTTTTTAATCTTTTGCCTGTACTCTTGTGAAGAATGCTGTTGTTCTTTTTTCTTTTTCTTCTGTGTTCAGTACTTTCTTAAGTGTTTCTTGTAGAGGTGGTCTGGTGACAGTGTAGGTTCTTAGGGATTGGATGTCTGGAAAAGATTTCAATTCTCCCTCACTAATGAAGCTTAGTTTGTCTGGGTAGGTTATTCTTGGTTGAAATTGTTTCTCTTTTAGAACTTTGAAGATAGGGCTCCAGGCTCTCCTGGCCTGAAGGGTTTCTGTGGATAAATCTGCTGCTATTCTAATTGATTTTCCCTGGTAGGTAGTCTGGCCTTTTTCTCTTACTGCCTTTAGGATTTTTCCTTTCATAGCTACTTTGTTTAGGCGAATTATTATGTGTCTGGGAGTTGGTCTTCTTGTTTGTTGTCTTGCAGGGGTTCCCTGAATCTCTTGTGTTTGAATTTTTTCATCCTTAATGAGACGAGGGAAGTTTTCTTGAATGATTTCATGAAATGTTTCTTCCAGTGTGGCTTCTGTTTCCCTTTCTGCCTCAGGAAGCCCAATTATTCTTAGGTTTGGTCTCTTGAAGTGATCATTCATCTCTTGCAGGTGTTGTTCTGTGTTTTTGAGCTTCTTTTCTATGCTTTTGACAGTTTGGGTTAGTTCTGTGTTTTGGTCTTCGTGCTCTGAGATTCTTTCTTCTGCTTGGCTGATTCTACTTTCCATGCTTATTAGTCTGTTGTTCATTTCCATCACAGTACTCTTTACTGCTGTCATTTCTGACAACAGCTCCTTCCTATTTTCTTCTTGTCTCTCCTCAATTTTTTAAATTCTCTCCATTAATGTCTTGATGTCTGGGTTTGTTGCATGTAACCAGTCATTCTGGGGACTCTTCATTGTCTGTGTTCCAGAATCTGTTTTCTCAGTGTCTGATTTCCCAGGGGTCTGTGTAAAACCTATACTCTTCTTTTGGTTTTTCTTCATTTGTGTGGTTTTTCCCCCTCTCTACTTTTTCCTTCCCTCCACTTCACCATCTTCTTTAATTCTCAGCTTCTATTTTCTAAGCGGCAAGTATTTTGCTCGGAATCATTTGTATATTTTTTCATCTAATCTTCATAACTTTTTAAATTAAATTTTACAGATAAGGAAATTTATGTATTAATAATTTAAGAAAAGGCCAGGCACAGCCTGCCTGTCGTCTCAGCCTCCAAGGAAGCTGACTAAGGAGGTTATTGACCCCAGGAGTTCAAAGCTGTAGCACGCTATGATCATGTTTCATAACAGTAACTATACTCCAGTCTGGTCAATGCAGCAAGAACCCATTGCTAAAAATAAACAAACAAACAAATAAATAAATAATTTACTCATGTTTACCTATTTCTGATTAACTAGTTTATGTTATTTCAAATGAAATCATTTTCATTATATTTATTTTTCTCACAAAATCTTTATGATATGTATAATAAAACAATAGATGCTTATTAAATGAAATATAAAGTTTTATATCATTGTATTTGTTTTATGAAGTAGATTTTAGATCCCTGGCCCCAGTATGTGCAGTAATTTTTATTAAAGAAAAAAATTATATTCAATGAAAAGGATGATTAAACATGTAGCAATCATTGTTTAAAGTTTAGAACACTCTGAGAAAAATAACTGAAAAATATTTGCACACTGATTTTTTTTTTTTTTTTTTAGTCGAAATCCCACTCCTTCACCCAGGCTGGAGCGCGGTGGCATGCACGCTCACGGTCACCTCAGCATCGACCTGCTAGGCTCTGGCGATCCTTCCGCTTCAGCCTTTCAAGTAGCTGGAACTACAGGCGCAACACTACCATGCCTGGCTATTCTTTTTATTGTATTGTATAGACGAGATCTCACCAAGTTGCCTGGGCTGGTCTTGAATCCGCTGGCTCAGGCAATCCATTTGCCTCGGCCTCCCAAAGTGCTGGGATTACAGGTTGAGCCACTGAGCCCGGCCTGCACACTGATTTAATAAGTATTTCTTAGCAATTGAAAAATAAAGAGAATTCAAAATTCTAAGAGTTCTGGAATGCAATCTTTGCTTTAGGCAAATTCTGTATACCAAAAGCCAAACAAGGAAACAGAAAACTTAAAATTTATGAAAAAATGCTCTGGGAAACTTGAAAGCAAAATTCCAAGCATCTACTTCTATTCTGAGATACATTGACCTGCATTTGGGAATTGATAGATATCCTGGAATGAAACACACTTATGACTTTGTTGTGTAGATTATAATTTGTTCACACAAAATAATAATCACCAATGCCTAGGGTTTGCAATGTACTATATAATTATGATATATAAACCAATATTTCTAAACAAAAAATAACTTTGATAAAACAATGTTTTAAATTACACCTGATTTAAAGACTAAGTAGCATTTGGAATTTATAAATAAGTGAAGTAAGTGAAATTTAAAGATTAACATTCTGCTTCAAAATTGCCTTAAAGATAAATGTTTTAATAACAAAATTACCATTATGCTGTGCTTAAAGTTCTCAGTGATCCTCATTTTTTTATAACTTAAAGTATAAGGGATACCCAGTGTACTCAATATTCATGATACAGAGAAGAAAACTACTTGAGATTATAAAAGTCTAAAACATTTTTTCACCCTCCTAACTAACAATATTTTCGTATTTTAATAGTTAATTGCAGGTTTAATAGTGACATCATTTCATTTGTTACAGATACATTATATTTCATTAGATTCACATTACATATTTTGCTTGCAGTTTTGCCATTTCAATTTACCAAATAAAAACAAATTTAAACAAGTAAGAAAAATGTACAACTAGGTTTCCAGTCCAGTTCTTATTTTTTCTAAACTATATCATGCTCTGAAATACATACATAACTACACACACACACAGACACACACACACACACACATACACCCCCCCCACACAACTTTTTTTTGTTGTACGTTTTTGTAATGCTGAGAATTTACTCTAAAAGCCTTAGACCAATGAGGAGCTAGGTCAGCAAATATTTATTTCATGTGATTTTAATGTTACTTTCATGAAGACTTTACTCAATTTTATAGTTTCTCTAGGCCATATTCATGTTACTTATGGTTCTGCATAGATAAGCACTGCCTCATAAGCTCCAGAATTGAGAGTTTTTACAGAATTAAGTACAAAGGAGTACACACAAGTATGAGAATCCTCAAGGGAAGTAAGACAGTCCAAAGGTCTATATCTATGCAGAGAAAATAAAGAATTAAGAGTCTAGCTGTATGAATTCATCAAAAATAAATCAGTCAGAAAACATCTTCAATCGTTTTTTACAACAGTGTACTTCTTACTGAGACTTTTCCTATGAAGATAAACCATTCCATGTAATCATTCTTGTTGCTGATGAATCCTGCAAGAAGTAAAACATTGTTTCCTGCAATTAGCTCTGTTTAGTTTTCAGGTAAGTATTTTAGTTTGTTGTTGTTGTTGTTTTTAACCAGAATAGAACAGTGTATATTGATAAAAATATAAATTTATACTGAGACGAAGAAAAATTTCTTTCTATTTCAAAAAAATCTCATTATCTATGAATGTATACATATTGCTTTTCCCTTCTAAGAATTTTGAGTATTTGTGAAGAACTAAATGAGATTTTTATAACTATTATATAAAATACTTTAGATCTGTTCATTTAGTCCTTTTAAAAATACATATTATTCTGAATGTCTTAATTACTAGTTTTAGTCAAAATTCAAGCTTTCCGTCACACTTAAATCTTCTTTCTCTTCCTTTATTACCAGGACACAGATAAAGACGTGAGTGAAATAGTGGCCATGTATACTTAATACCAAACTGAAGTTATTTGATTTTGCTATTGATGTCTTAACAATCTTTAACACATTTTAAAATCACTTTCACTATGTATATTTGATTTGATAGCAATGAGAGATAAAGTAGTTTGAACAGATTTAATTTCTTCTGCCAAGTTTTAGTTACACAAATCATAAAAATATAATTATAGGAAACTTTGACAATTTTAACAGCTATGAGTCTTAACTCTATGAATAAAATAATTTCAACTTCATTTATTTTACCCATGGAATGAATTATCCATGTACAATTACATTTTGAGCACAGATTTTTGAAATAAAATGTGACTAATTTATGCTTCTGGTCTTTTTTTCTGGATTAGGTAAGTTGATGAGTTAACTGAACTTCACTTGATTCAACTTTATAATGGAAATAATAATTCATATTTCAAATAATTTTATGATAACATAATATACTTAAAATCCCAACATGTATATAAAATTCTATATGTATTAGTGCCTTAATTTGTAACTGCATATTGATTTAATAATGTATAAAGTATGAACAACATTAACTTAAAATGTTACCAACCGGGTACTAAACTTGATTACATAGGCTTAAAGAGATCTTTTGTGACAAGGCTCTGTTCAGACAAATAATCAAACCCAAATCACAGAGATCTCACCCTGTGCTAAACCTTACTTATTAAATTTGAGAATAAAAACAATCAAGAAAGCCAGGCAGAGAAAGGGAAATCTGTGACATGCTGTGTGGATCCATCCTTTACTTATTAGACACACCAATGATGACTCACAGTAACAGATGAATTATCTGAGGGGAGTTTTTTAGGTGACCTCACAAAGTGGGGAGCATTCAGGTTATGAAACATCTCAATTTGATACCCTAGATAGTCACCTAGATTACTATACTTTTCAGAGAGACATACCTCATAAATCTATGAAACTTATGCTCGTAAACCATAAACAATTTTAAACAAAGAATTGTGGTAAGAATATTTCATAAATAAGGACTTACCTTCTAGAAAATATCATTAGTCTACTTACCAAGAGGTCAATTTTTCAGTATATTTGCAAGAAGATTAGATTATAGTTATTCTTTCCTTTTCGTGAATATTTGTCACTTTCATAATTCAGAGAGAAATGATCACAGGCCAAATACTCTATGATCTAAAGTCAGTAAATATGTCATTGCCACATCAAGTATGTTTTCATATCTTACACAATATCTTACACAAAAATGAATACATTGTGATGACCAATAGTCTTTGAAGTCTCATAGAGTAGGTCTTCACTCTGTAGAAACATTAATGTTGACGACTCTACTTCCAGTAACTTTCAAAGTCTTTGGATATTATTTTTTTCTAGTTCAGTTACTCTTTTTTCCCTCATTATCTGTAGTTATGTGACTCTTTTCATATATACTGATGAAAGCATTTAACTGAGTATGTAATTTTTCTTAGGTTAAGTACTTTTGCTTTTCTGACCAATTACCTTTCATAAGTACTACACCAACGGGAGCTCTGACTCAGCTTCAGAAAATATCTTCTCATTCTGGTCCATTCATTCTCTAGAGCTAACATTGCGGTAGAAGAAGAAAATAAGTAAATATATATAATGTTTCTTGTAATGTGATATATACTGTTATGAAAACAAAATAGTAACATGAGTAACTGAGAGGATGAAAGGTTTTTCTGGGTTGATTTATATGCTGGAACCCATTTGATAGAAATAAATATTCCAAGACATGAGAGAAGAAGTTTCCAAGAATAGAAAAAGCAAGCAGAAACGAATAATTCGGTGGCATACATATGTGAATAATACAAAGAAGGGTAATTAAGTGATGGGAGCCAAATGGAAAATCATTAGATTAAAGATCAGAGAGGTAAATGCGGGTCACGTCTGGGAGTTCTGGCTTCATCAAGTTTAGAGTTTTAGTCCTCAGGTTATGGAAATGCCTTTTAAACATCTTTAAGATAAGGAGTCATATGATCTAATTTTGTTCTCAAAGATCATGCTGGGAAACTTTTGATAATAAACTATAATATTAAGGTTAGAAACAGAAAGACAAGTTAGAAAATAAGCATATTTCAAGGAAGAAAATTAAATGGTATGAATTTCAGAAGCAAAATCTTCTGAAATTATGGCAATTTTTTTTACCTGAATATTAAAGAAAAAGAAATGATTGAATGATTTTCAAGAATAGAAATCAACACTAAAATGTAAGCCATCAACCGTGTTTATGCACTAAAAAAATATTTCTCTTAGGCAATTTTGGGAGTATGACTGCACATTGGATTACTTATTAAAATGATATTACTTACACAATGTGTAGTATCTTAAATATTTTTTTCCTTTTCATTTATAATGCCTTTTGGTTTAAGCACCAAGTTGGTCTTTTAAGCACCAAGTGTTTCCTATTGCAAGAAATTAAATATATTATTGGTTTCCCCAGAGTGAACTGAAATGAACACTTGGCTCACAAAATTCAATGACAGAAAAGCTTCTGGTTAATTCTTCCTTTATTTCTTGTTGCTAGGCTCCATAAGCCACTCTCTAGGCTGAGTTTAATGAAAAGGAATTGTTGTATTATGTTGCATTCATATGATAGCACAATTGGAACTTCTTTGATTCAAGAGAACTAAATAAGAAAAGCTAATAAGAATATGAATATAACATTACTTTGGAAAGAAGTAAATCCATATTTAGTGTAACTGTTTTCCCACTGTGAATAACATGGCAATTACTTCGAAATTACATTTTTTTGGCATAACTTTCCTCATACTTCCCATGGAAATTCAATTACTTATGTCTACACCTGCAGTTCACTGGACAACAAACTCTGATAAACACAAAACTAAGATATATATATTTACTTTTTTATGTTTGTAATGATCTCAGAGATGACAAGAAAAATTAAACCTAAAAGTTAAGATGAAATTATAAGTGATGAACATCCTAACTATTGCCCTAATAAAATATTATTTGAAAAAACACATGTATTTCACAGTCAGAAATTATATTTACCATTAATATGCTTTCAGATTTCAGTATAAGAGCTATATTCTAATTCTCCAGCTAGTTCTCCAATTCACAGATGAGTAATTGGCACGAGTGCAAACTGTGTCTAATTCCTTATGAGTATACATGTGGGTGTGAAAGAAATCAACTTCCCAACATCCATCTACATTTCATCACACTAAGACAAGAATATATTTGATTCATTTTTAATAAGTATTACCTATTAGATTTATGGAAAAGATTAAAAATAACTTATTATTAAATTCAACCCACAAGAGTAATACATTATTCTAACAATTATTTTCTATAATCTCCACAAGAGCTAATTGGTATTAGTTTAAAGTCAAAAAGGGAGAGAAGATTCTCCAATTAGCTATCTAAATGTGTTTAACTTTGAATAAACAATGGTTTGAATTTTGATTTAAAGATTTGTCTCCATATGATATCTAAATCAAATTTTTAAATTATTATATAAAATTATTGATGATGAAAAATATATTAAAATTATATTAACATAGAGTGTGGCCAAGTAATAGTTTATGCTACTAAAAGAGTAGATTTTGTTTGTTTGTTTTTCATGTGAATAGCAAGAATATACATATAAAGTTTGTAGTGTTGACCTAATTTGTGGGTAGCTCTAAGAGAATAACTCTGCAAGACAGATAATAAACTTGGAGTTCATAAGGAATGAAAAAAGAATAATAAAGAACAAATGAGAGAAACAGCAAATTTCTATAAGATGATTATGATACTTTGGAGTAGCTCTGTTAAAAAATCTTTGAAGGTAAATGTTCAAAAAGATTTCACAAAGCAAATAATTAAAGAGAATATAGGATTCTACTACCTGTAAGCTGATTGCATGTTAGTCTCCTATAAGAAGTAGGCAAGGGCAGAAATAAATGGGAAAGTAAGTTGGAAGTGAGGGAAATTGTATCTGAAATTTTGAATAATACCAGATAGTAAAAAAAGATAGAAGAAAAATTATCTGAAAATTAGAAGATTCATATTAAAGGTAACTTTAAAGAAAAAGCTCTCCAGGATTCTTCAGAATAAATAATTTTAGGGCAATTAATTTTAGTATATATTGAGAGTTAATAACAATGTATTATTAGTAATATTCAATAAATACTATCTTCATGCCAGGCACTAAACAAAAACAAATCTACATGAATTATTTTGTTTGAGTCTCACCAAAACCGGATGAAGTCAGTAATACTTTATTATTTACAAAGAAATTAAAGTCAATTATGCTAAAGAGATATACAAGTTAACAGTAAAATAATAGAATATGTGTATATATACACATACACATATTATCAAACAGTGGTAAAAAAATAAGCTGGAGTAGTTATATTAATATAACAAAAGTATACTTCAGAGCAAGGGGTAGATCAGGAATAAAGAGGGACATCGTATTATAATGAAGTAGTTAATTCTCAAGGATATAACAACTATGAAAGCCCATGCACCTAAAAACAGCTTCAAAATGCAGGAAGAAAAATATAATAGAACTAAGAAAGACATATACAAAAATCCACATATAATTGAAGGCTTCAACGTTCTTCTCTCAGTAGTTGTTAAAATAAGTAGAAAGAAAATCATTAAAGGTATAGATGGCCTGGACAACAGTATAGACTTAATTGGCATATATAGAACATTGAAGACAAAGAAAAATACATTTTTTAAAATGGACATGATACACTAACACAGATATATAATATTCTGAGCTATAAAACTCAAACTAACAAAGTAGGCTTGCAACATATATCCTTAAATGAACCACTACAGAACTAAACTAGAAATCAATATCAAAAAATTATTTTGAAAATCCAAAATATTTGAGAACTAAAAAATAAATATCAGTATGTATAACTCAGGAAGTCTTATGGTAAACAAAAAATTAACTTGAAGTGTCTGAAAATGAAAATAGAGCATATCAAAATATGAGGATGCAGCCAAAGGAATGCTTAAAGGGAAATTTATAGTATGAGGTAAAATTTTGAATAAAAAGAAATGTTTCAGGTCAGCAATCAAATAATATGTTTTAAAAACTAGAAATATAAGAAATATAAGAAAAAATTTAAACTTAAATCAAAGAAGAAGAAGGAAGTAAATTAATGAAATTGAAAACAGAATAACAATAGGGTATTCACTACCAAATCAAAACTTGATTTTGGAAAAGATCAATAAAATTAATAAATGACTAACCACAATGACAAGCAAAAAAGAGAAAAAACAGACATTATCAGAATCATAGTAAAAAATGGGGCACCATTATAGACACCACAAATCAAATAGATAATAAGGGAATGAGATAAGTAGCTCTCTTCTAATAGTTCTGAAAATTTAGACAAAATAGAATATTTCTTTAAACTATAAACACTAACTCACAAAAAGCAATCTCAATAGTACTAAATTTATTAAAGTCATAAATTCATAGCTAAAACCATCTAGCAAAGATAGCTCCAGGCCCAAGAAGTTTTGCTGATGAATTCTATCAAATATTTAAATAGTAAAAAAAAAAAAAATTCACTCTACACAATGTCTTCCAAAAAATATAAGATAAGGGAACATTTACCAACACACAGTATAGTGCCAGCATACAAGAAGAAAATACTGCAGACAAACATTTCTCTTTAACACATATGCGTTTTTTTTCGTGTATCTGTTGTCTGCTCATGTGTCTTCTTTTGAGAAGTGTCTATTCATATCTTTTATCCACTTTTTAATCGGGCTGTTTTTTTTTTCTTTTCAGTACGTTTGAGTTCCTTGTAGATACTAAATGTTAGGCCTTTGTCAGAAATACAGTAGGCAAATATTTTTTCCCATTCTGTAGTCTGCCTGCTCTTTTAATGGTTTCTTTGACTTTGCAGAAGATTTTCCATTTGAAAAGGTTCCATTTGTCTATCTCATCTCTTATGACATGGGTATTTTGGGTTTTGATCAGGAATTGGTTGCTAGTTTCCATAGGGTGTTTTGTAACTGGTTGCTAGTTTCCATAGGGTGTTTTGTAATTTCCATAGGGTATTTTGTAAAGTTCTTATAGTCTGATGTTTTATGTTTAGGTCTTTGATCCATTTATTTGATTTTTGTGTATGGTGATAGGTAGGGTCTTGTTTTAATCTTCTGCATTGGTCAGCCAGGTTTTCCAGCACTATTTATTGGATAAATTCTCCTCTCCCCATTGGTTAATAGTGGAGGCTTTGTCGAAGATGAGTTGGTTGAGAAATTGAGGTTTTGCTTCTGGAATCTCTATCCTGTTCCATTTGTCTGTATACCTGTTCTTGTACAAATAACAGGTTGTTTTGATTATTGTAGCATTATAATAAAATTTAAAGTCTGAAAGTATGATAACTCCCACTTTGTTTCTTTTGCTGTGTACTGTTTTGGCTATTTGTGGTCGCTTATGCTTCCCTATAAATTTCTGTATTGTTTCCAGGTCTGAGAAGAATATTGCTGGTAATTTAATGAGTATTGCATTAAATCTGTAGACTACTTTTGATAGAATGAATATCTTAACAATGTTGATTCTCACAATCCATGAGTACAGAATATTTTTTCATTTGTTTGTGTCATCTTTGGTTACCTGAACAGTGTTCTACAGTTTTAGTTTTAAAAATCTTTCACTTCCCTGGTTAGGAAGATGCCGAGATATTTCATCATCAAATAAATGCAAATTAAAACCACACTGAGATACTATCTAACTACAGTCAGGATGGCTATCATCAATAACTCAAAAATCAGCAGTTACTGGAGAGGATGCGGGGGGGGGGAAGACCACTTCTACACTGTTGGTGGGACTGTAAACTAGTACATCTTCTGTGGAAAACAATGCAGCGATTTCTAAAAGATCTAAATATTGACCATCCATATGACCCACCAGTCCCTCTTCTGGGATCATACCTGGAGGAACTAAAATCATTCTACAAAAAAGATACCTACGTATCCTTGTTTATTGCAGCATTATTCACAATAGCAAAAACATGGAACCAACCATGTTGCCAGTTGAAAGTAAATTAGATTAAAAAATGTAGTGCTCATACATGATGGAATATTACGCAGTCATAAAGAAGGACTGAACTTCGCAGCAACTTGGTTGGAATTAGAGTCTGTAATACTGAGTGATCTATCACAGAAACAAGGAACTGAGTACTGCATGTTCTTACTCACAGGCGGACCCTGAACAATTATCCTAATACTGGAGGAAAGTGATTGGCAGTAGTGTGAAACTGTCGGGGTGGGGGACACTCTTCATCACCAAGGATACCCTCATAATGAATATTTGTATACCAAATTCTGAATTGTACCCCACAACTTTAAAATAAAACTTTTTTTTTTGGAGTTGGAGTCTCACTCCGTCGCCCAGACTGGAGTGCAGTGGCTGCTCCCGGCCACCGCAGCCTTGACCTGCTGGGCTCTGGCGATCCTTCCGCCTCAGCCTTCCAAGTAGCTGGAACTACAGGCGTGCGCTAACACGCCCGGCTAAATTTTGAATTTATTGTAGAAATGAGGTTTCGCCAAGTTGCCCAGGTGGGTCTCGAACCTGCGGGATCAGGCAATTCACTCACCTCGGCCTCCCAAAGCGCAGGATTACAGGTTGAAAAAAAAATCTATTCACATAAAAACTTAAGAAAGAATAGAAAGAAAGAACTAAACTTGCCAGGTGCAGTGGTTCATGCCTGTAATCGTAGCACATTGGGAGGCCAAGGCAGGAGGATTGCTTGAGCCCAGGAGTTTAAGACAAGCCTAAGTAACATAGGGAGACCTTGTCTCTTCAAAACAAACAAATAAAAAATTAGCTAAGCATTGTGGCACATGTTTGTAGTCTCAGGAGCCTGAGGCAGAAAAATCTCAGGAGTCTCAGGAGCCTGAGGCAGAAAAATCTCCTGAGCTCTGGAGAACAAGTGAGCCATGATCATGCCACTGCATTCCAGTCTTGGTTACAGAGAAAGATACTGGCCTACATCATCCCACAAAAAATAAGAAAAGCAAAAAAAAGTATACCTCTTATATTTACAGATGATATTATTTATTGTATAAAAAATCCTAAATAATCTAGTCATATATCATTAATAACTTAAACAAGGTAACATGATAAATGTCAATATATAAAATTCATTTTTTTAAATATATCAGTGGTGAACAACTGGCAACTAAAATTAAAAAGAAAAACCATACTATTTATAATTGCACCAAACCTTTAAAATACATGGGTACAAGTCTAATATTATCATTGTAGGACCTGCATGCTGAAAATTATAAAACACTGGTAAAAGCAATCAAATAAAGCCCAATTAAATATAAAAACTATACCATGTTTATGAATTGGAAAGTATTTTAATTATTGTTGAGATGCCAATTTTCTCCAACTTCATTTATAGAGTCAATAAAATTCTAATAAAAATGCTATCATACTTTTTACCAATAAACATGTTATCATACTTTTTTCTAAAATGTATATGAAAGGCAGAAGAGTTAGATTTGGCAAAAAATTTTGAAGGGCAAAACAATTTTTGCAGAAGATCAAAGTTAAAAATCTCTGCATGCTCCAAATCAAGACTTACTAAAAGTAATCAGGGTGGTTTGATATTGGTCAATGAAACAAGAAAGTTCCACATATAGACCCACCTGAATAGAGTAAGAAGTTACAAGGGGAATTTAGTGGTAAAAGTATTGTTTTCTTTCTTAGACTGTTCAGTGTCTCTATAAAAGAAAACCTGAGGTTAGGTAATTTATAAATAAAAGAGGATTTCTTTTCTTTTTTTTTTGGCACAGATTTCTTCAGACTGTATAAGAAGCATGGCGCCAGGGTCTGCCTTTGGCGAGGGCCTCAGGCTGCTTCTACTGCTGGGAGAAAGCAAAAAGGACCCAAAGTGTACAGAGATCACATAGCAAGAGAAGAAGCAAGAAAGGGAGGCCAAGTTCCTTTAAACAACCAGCTCTCAAGGAAGCTAAGAGTGCAAAATAGAACTCACTCACCAACTCCTGGAGGGCATTAATCTCTTAATGAGACATTCTCTATTACCTAACACCTATAGTTAGTCCCTACTTCCAATATTGGGCATCAAATTTCCACATGAGATTTGGAGCAGACAACCGTTCAAACTATAGCATCTTCTCAACAAATGGTGGTAGAACAATTAGATGTTAATATGCAAAGTTTAAACTTGACCAAGACTTCACTACAAAATTGCATCAGAAATGTGTCATAGAACAAATTATACAATTTTTAATTCTGGAAGTAAACAGTGAGGAAAATGTTTGCAAACTTCTGTTAAGCAAGAATTTTAAGAGATATTGTCTATTATAGACTCCATAAAGGAAAAAAGGTAAATTGGACTTTATCAAAATTGAAAACTGCTATGGTGCAAAAAGAAATCATTGAAAGAGTGAAAATAAGCCGGGATTGGTGGCTCGGCCTGTAATCCCAGCGCTTTGGGAGGCTGAAGTGAATGGATTGCTTGAGCCCATGGGTTTGAGACCCGCCTGGGCAACTTGGCGAGACCTCATCTCTACAATAATAATTTTAAAAATGAGCCGGGCATGGTAGCGCGCTCCTGTAGTTCCAGCTACTGGGAAGGTTGAGGCGGAAGGATCGCTGGAGCCCAGCAGGTCGAGGCTGCGTTGGCCAGGAGCGGCCACTGCACTCCAGTCTTATGACGGAGTGAGACTCCAACTCAAAAAAAAAAAAAAAATAGAGTGAAAATATTTATAAATCATATTACTGGAAAAGTGCTTGTATCTTGAATACATAAGAAACTCTCAACACCCAACAATAAGACAATACAAATATAACCCTACGTGAGTGTATGCATATATATATGCAAATAATTTAAATGAGAAATTTAACAAAGACTATATCTGAGTAACAGTCATATGAAAAAACGCTCAACATTATTAACCTTAGGGAAATATGAATTAAAATTGCAATGACATATCAATGAACACCTGTTAAAATACCACATTTCACGAAAAAATATAATAGTAGTAGCAATAACAAATAGCCCACAGTACCAAGTACTGGGGAGGATACAGAACTATCAGAACGCTTGCATTGCTGTTGGAATTGCAAACTGGTAGAGCCATTTCAGAAAAAAGTTTAACAATTTCTTATAAATTAACATGTGTGTAAAAATATTTTACTCCTACACATTGTACTTCAAAGAAATAAAAACTTGTCTTCACCCAATACTAACATATTAATGTTTATAACATCTTTTCCTATAATCTCCAAAAAGTTAAAACAACCCAAATATCTTTCAATAGTAAATAACAAACTGGTGAATCTAGGTATATACATAGTATAGAAGACTTGGAATATTACTGAACAGTCAAAGAAAGCAAGGTAATGACACATACAAAATATGAATGAACACCAAGTGCATTTTTTAAAGTGAAAGAAGTCAGACTTAAAATGCTATACCTTGCTAAATTCCATCTATATAAGATCTAGAAAAATTAAGCAATTATAATGGAAGCAAAATTGAACCACGTGATGACTATGAAGGAGCAGTGCAAAGGAATATTTGAGTTCATGGAACTATTTATATAACAACTATGGTGGGATACATATGTGACTGTGAATTTGCAAAACCCAGAGAACTGAATACACCAAAGTCTAAATTATACTTTAAGTTAACATTTAAAAATTCAGAGAATAATAATATATTTTTTTTAATTGTAGCTTCACTCTATGCCCAGACTGAAGTGCTACTGAACCGTAGCCTCTATCTGCTGAGCACAGGTGATCCTTCTGCCTTTTTATTTTAGTAAAGTCCTACATAGTGGATGTGTGTTCACAAACATTATTTGCTTCTACACTGGAAGATATAGAAATTAAAAGAACAAATGTCTATTCTCTATATTAGAGTTGGAATTCAAACCCAGATCTTTTCATTCTGAATTCACTGTTCTTTTTGTTACATCAAGTTAAGTAAGTTATATTACTAAAGAAACTATTGCATGGTATAATTCTTATTTTTAAATCCCCTTTTGTATTATCTAATTTCTTAAAGGATATTTATATTTGTCAATGTGATAAAATGTTTAGTGTACTCCCAAATATTATTTAGAGTAGAAGAAACAGTCTGTACTATTGACTTTGCAAATGCTTTGAAGTTTTAACATCTAATTTAGCATGCACAAAACATATTTTTAGGTAAGTATCATTAAATTATTTATCAGGGTGTAGTAGTCAAAATAGCTTTTACTATATTACTAAAAGCAAGTTTGTGACATGATGATGTTACATTTAATCATTTAGAAGGGTAAGCTGATGAAAGCAATTTTTCCTTCCATAAAAATTAATTATTTAATGAAATGCATCAAAAATAAATCATTGTTTCTCTCATTTTTACTTCACAATTATTTTCTTACAATATAACTACTTTGTTTCATGACTATTTTTAAAGTTATTTTCTACTCTATTGTTTTATCTACTCTTTTTTGATGTGTTTTTACAGGTGCCACTAATTCACATTTTATAGCAGTATCAATGTTATAATGATATTTGGGTAATTCAAGTTAAAGAGCCAACCAGGGAAGAGAAAAGCATTTTAAGATCAACATATTTCATAATAACTTAGTATCACTTTGACAACTAATCTCAATGTTTCTGAGTATATCAGTCATTGTTTCTATGACTACTCATCATGATGATGGTATGTGTATATGTGTATTTGTGTACAGTGTGTGTATATAATATTTGAAGTCAAAACAATGAGGTCCACTACTTTTACAGTTCCAAACATATCTTGCTAGCTCTTTTCTTTTAACTCTAGGAAAAATTGCACAGTGAGTACAAAAGAATAAGATTCTGAAATAATGTAAACTTACACATGAGAAACCCTATATTTGGTATCTACATTTTTAAAAAGACGATTAAAGCAATTTTCTAAGTATTAAAGAAAAATATAAGAAAATAATTGAGAAAAAATTTGAACTTTGTTCTTCTTCAATAAGGTTACTACTATTCTTTCATTCTTATGACTAAATATGCAAATAAAAAGATGACATACTGATTATTTAGATAGAAAATGGAACTAGCTATTCTGGAAATTGCCAAGTTTAGCATGATAAAATATTGTAGGAATGGCCCAAGTAAGCAAGAAAGATTTCAACATAAGTTATTTCTTTATACTATTAAAGAGATTCTAAAACCTACTTTTTCTCCTTTAATGCAGACATTACTGATAAGCTTTTATGACAGCATTTCAAGACATAATGTTTGACATTTCTTAAAATTAATCTAGACAAGGAAAGGACAAAGGGCACATTTTTCCTTTACTGGCAAAAGTGGAGGATTTTGCTTCACAACTCCTATGAATATTAACAATGCTGATTACTGATCCAGTAGACGATGACGGCTCATTCTCAGCAGTCACAGTCCATCACATAGAGTCATATTTAGGGACTGTACCATTGCAAGTTATGGTTCTTGGGCACCCTTTAGCTTGCAGATTCTTGACACAAAAGACAGTTACAGTGTATTTATAGCTTTTAAGGTCACTGATCATTGATATGATGGACCATTATGTCTCTGGAACGTGTCAGCTGTTGGAACTATTGGTCTATTAACAGAATCTCTCCTGCACTAACACACATACACCATAAGTTCATCTGCCAAACATCCTTACGAAAGAATTGCTAGAATCCATTCTGCATAATCATGCTAAAGTAATTTCAATTGGCATAATAATGCTTCTGTGTATGTATCAGGCTTATACCTGAAAGTCCTTGAGTAACTTTGCCACCTTCCTTATTAATGATCTGTAATATTCTAGTTAATTATATTGTAGCAAGCTATTATGACAGTTAATAGCAATGCTTATCACTCTCTTCGTTTTAACTTTGACTTCTAAAGGAGGCAGATTGTTTCTTTTTTAAAAGTTTCACTTTGGTAAGAATAGTTTTTGCAAAATAAAGGGCAGCTTTGAAGAAAATGTTCAATGCTGGTAAGCTTTTTTAGGAGCAATTATATAATTTGGATTTATAGAAAAGATACAAAAATAGTGCAGAGAGTTTCTATATAACTTTCTCCCAGTTTCTACTTATGTTAATGTTTTATATAACGGTAAAATATTTTAAAATTTAAGAAATTAAAATTGGCACAACACTATTTAGTAAAGTGCAACTCCGCTGATTTCAGCGGATTTTTCATAATGTCTTTTATTCATTGATCCAACCGAGGACCCATATGCTTTTGGTTGTCATGTGTTCTTGGTTTTCTTTAATCAGTAATACTTCTTTAGTCTTTCCTTTTTTTCATGACCTTAACACTCTCTTACTGGTCAGTTATATTTTTTATAATTTTCCTCAATTTTGGTTTGTATAATGCTTTTTCTCAAAATTAAATTGAAGTCATTCATTCCTGGGAAAAATACTACTGGGATGATATGCTCTTAGTACATAGTATCAGGAGTACATGATATCTATTTATATTACTAGTAATACTAACCTTGATCATTTGGTTATTAAAGGTTTCTGTCAGAATTACTCACTTGCTCTTAGTATTATTACCGTTATAATTGCTACACATTTTGAGGGAATTATTTTGAAACTATGCAAATATTCTGTTTTGTTTTATACTTTCTACTCATTTTAGCATTCATTGGAAGATAATGCCTGCAACAATTTTGACTATAGTAAAGTTAAGGGCAATTTTCTATTTCCCTCATTCCTTCTACATTTATTAATTTGATTTTTTCCATAAAAAGATTTGCTACTTCTTCCTTATTTACTTATTTATTTGGATGCTTATATAAGTTTGAACTCATTGATGTTTACTATATTTAGGGAATTATAAACCAATACACTGGTGATTTAATTTTTTTCCAAATTATTATTATTTTTTTTTTTGAGTTGGAGTCTCACTCGGTCGCCCAGACTGGAGGGCAGTGGCCGCTTCCGGCCACCGCAGCCTCGACCTGCTAGGCTCTGGCGATACTTCCGCCTCAGCCTTCCAAGTAACCGGAATTACAGGCATGCGCTACCACATCCGGCTGATTTTTTGATTTATTGTAGAGATGAGGTCTCGCCGCCCAGGCGGGTCTCGAACCCGCGGGCTCAGGCAATCCATTCATCTCAGCCTCCCAAAGGCGCGGGATTACAGGCTGAGCCACCGAGCCCGGCTCTTTCCAAATTATTTAAGCTTTGGTCATTAGGAACTATAAGGTCAGTTTTGGTATACTTTTGATTTATTCATATTTTTTTATATTTTTACCTATTTTCTGACATCACAAATTCTTCAAGTTTATTTTGTATATTCCCTGTCTGAGCCTAGAATCAGTCAGTTCCAGTTCTCCAAGGAAATTGATTTCTTTTATTAGAGAATTGTATTTAGGACCTATTTTCTTGGTGCCAGCTGTGCTAATTACTATTGTGGTGTCACTGCTTTTACTAAAAGAATAAATGCCGGTGTAATAACTCATGCTTACACCTATACTTATTTATGATTATATTTCCTGTATTCATGTATAAAAATGAGTACATATTAATACCATTTACTTTAATCTAGGACCACGGATTTCATTCTAGCCTGGCCACATTTCTTATTTATAATCTCTTTCTCCAACAGCAATTTCAGAATTCTTTTTTTTGAGTTGGAGTTTCACTCCGTCACCCAGTCTGGGGTGCAGTGGCCACTCCCGGCCACCGCAGCCTCGCGATCATTCCACCTCAGCCTTCCGAGTCGCCGGAATTACAGGCGCGCGCTACCATGCCTGGTTGATTTTTGATTTATTGTAGAGATGAGGTCTCGCCAAGTTGCCCAGGCGGCTCTCGAACCTGCGGGCTCAGGCAATTCACTGACCTCAGCCTCCCAAAGGCACGGGATTACAGGCTGAGCCACCGAGCCCAGCAATTTCAGAATTTTTAACTCATATCTTTGAGCAAAACAAATTTACTAATAGAATACAATATGTGTAGCATCCTTCTTGTTTTTTTTAATCAAGTTCTTAATCTTCTTAAATTCTGTCATATAAGGAAGTTAATCTGTGAATTTATTATCTATTGTTGTGTAACAGATGATCACAAATTAGCTGTCTGGGCATATCTGTCCTGGATGTTTCTGACTCTCAAGACATCAATCAAAGCATAGACTGAAGCTGCAGTCACCTCAGGGTTCTATGAGACAGGATACACTTACAAGCTCACTCTGTTGGCTATTGAAAAGCCTCAAAAATCCACTTCCAAGATTTCTAATGTGACTATTAGCAGGTTTCAGGAGGTCTACTTTCAAACTGACTCACAGAGAGCAGTTAGAAACCTTCAGGTCTCACTGATTATCAGGCAGAGCTACTTACAACATGTTATCTTATGTTTCCCTCAAAGCAAGAACTCCAAGAGAAAAAAAGAGAAAGCAATCACAGATTTTGTTAACCAAATCTCAGAAGTCACATTCCATTGCATATTTTCTGTATTTTATGTAATACAAGTGGTTTACTATTAATAAGTCAGGTTCATAGTCAAGCGGAAGGCATTAAGGGCATAAATATCAGAAGGTGGACATTTTGGGGTCCTATCTAAAAGTCTTCCTATCACAATTCACCTTCTGGCTCTCAGTAATTCAGGTTCATTCTAGATGCAAAATGTATTCACCTCCTCCACAGGTCCTCAAAATCCTATCTGATTATAGCATCAGCTAAAAGTCTAGAATCTTATCATCTAAATTAGGTCTTGATATGTAAATCTACATTAAGAAAATTTTAAAGATTTATTATTTATTTAGGTAATAAGAAAATGATACCAAAAGGAAATCTGAAATGGTAGCATTGGAAATGGTAAATTGGAAGGAAATATAAAATATATATTTAGTTAAAATCTGTTTTTAAAAAGTTGAGTGTTTAAGATATAAATAATAATCAAGTAATATGGAATTTTGACATTTTTAGCAGTAAAATGTATGACAATCATAGCTGAAACATGGGAGTAGAAAAAACGATTTTTTAATAATTTATTGATTTTATTTTATTTTTTATTTTTAAAGATGTAAGTTACAGTTCAGTCAGTTATACAAGTGGTCATCATACAGGCAAAGTTTGGGCCTCCCATTGGTCCTAACTTGGCCTGTTTTGGTATCAGATACCCTTATTGATGCCATGTGCCCGCCCCCCAGCAGTGTCCCACTACTACCAATACCTTTCTCATGTCATTATGGTAAACATTCAGGGTCCACTTATGAGTGGGAACACACAATACTCAGTTATTTGTTGCTGTGATAGATTTGAGTATTACAGACTATAAATCCATCCAAGTCCATGTGAAGTCCATATATTTGTCCTTCTTTGTGGCTGCATAATATTCCATCATGCATATGTGCCACATTTGTTTTATCCTGTTCAATTTCAATGGACAGCAAGGTTGGTTTCATGTTTTTGTTATTGTGATTAGTAATGCAACAAACATGTAGGTGCAGGTATCTTTGTTGTGGAATGATATCCTTCAGGTACATTCCCAGTAGGGGAATTGCTGGGTCATATGGAAGATCAATTTCTATTTGTTTTAGAAATCACTAAATTTCCACAGAGGTTGAACTAGTTTGGATTCCACCAGCAGTGTAGATACATTTATTTTTCTCTGCATCCTCACAGCATCTGTTGTTATTTGTTTTATTCATGATGGTCATTTTTACTGGGTTTAGGTGGTTTCTCAATGTGGTTTTGATTTGCATTTCTCTGATGGTTAGTGAGACTGAACACCTTTTCATGTGTCTGTTGCCTGCTTGTGTGTCTTCTTATAAGTGTCTATTCATATATTTTGTTTACTTTTTAAAATGGGACTGTTTGGGTTTTTTTCCTTTTGGCTCATTGAAATTCCTTGTAGATCTGGATGTTAAGCTTTTGTCATATATACAATTGGTAAGCATATTTTCCATTCTGTGGGCGGTCTCCCTTCTCTCTTAATAGTTTATTTTTGCTTTGCAGAAGCTTTTTAGTTTGATGAGGTCACCACTTGAATATTTTATCTCTTATGGTATGGACAACTGAGGTTTTGATCAGGAATTGGTTGCCTACTCTGATTTCCATAAGGGTGTCTCTTGTGTGTTCTAAGATTCTTATAGTCTGAGGTTTTATGTTTGGGTCTTTGATCCATGTAGAGTAATTTTTGTGTATGGTGATAGATAGGGGTCCTGTTTCAATCTTCTGCATGTGATCAGTCAGTTTTCCCAGCACTATTTACTGAATAGGTTCTCCTCTCCCCAGTGGTTGTTGGTGGAACCTTAGTCGAAGATGCGTTGGTTGAGATATTGAGGTTTTGCTTCCAGAATCTCTATTCTGTACCATTGGTCTATATGCCTGTTCTTGTATCAACACCAGACTGTTGTGATTATTGTAGCCTTGTAATAAAGTTTAAAGTCTAGAAGTGTGATATCTCTAGCTTTGTTTCTTTTACTGAGGATTATTTTGGCTATTCATGGTTGTTTATGTTTCCATATGAAATTTCTGTATTGTTGTTTCCAGGTCTGAGAAGAATACCGCTGGTAATTTAATGGGTACTGCATTAAATCTGTAGATTGCCTAGGGTAGGATGGACTACTTAACAATGTTGATTCTTTCTATACATGAGCATGGAATATTTTTCCATTGGTTTGTGTCTTCTTGGATTTCTTTGAGAAGTGTTTTACAGTTGCCATTGTATAGGTATTTTACTTCTCTGGTTAGGAAGATACTGAAGTATTTCATTTTTTGGTGGCTGTTGTGAATGGGATTGTGCTTTTTATTTGTTTCTCTGCCTGTTTTTTGTTGGTGTATAAAAATGCAACTGTCTTTTGCACATTTATTTTGTACCCTGAGACTTTACCAAAGTCCTTTATCAGTGCAAGGAGGTTTTAGACAGATACTCTTGGATTTTTGAGGTATAGGATTATATCATCGGCAAAGAAGGATGAATTAACTTCCTCTTTTCCTATTTCAATATCCCTGATTTTCTTCTCTTGTCTAAATGTTCTAGCTTGGACTTCCAACACTATGTTGAACAGGAGGGTTGAAAGTGGGCAGCCTTGTCTTGCTCTAGTTTTCAGGGGAATTTCTTCATTTCTGTTCATTTAGCAATACAGTGGCTGTTTGTTTAGCATAGATGTCACTTACTATTTTGAGATATGTTCCTTCTGTGCCTAGGTGTTCAAGGGTTTTTATCAAGAAGGGGTGCGGGATTTTATCAAAAGTTTTTTGTGCATCTACTGATATAATAATGCAGTTATTGTTTTTATATCTGTTGATGTATTTAATTGCATTGATGGTCTTGCAGATGTTGAACCAGGCTTGTATCCCTGGGATGAGTATACTTGGTTATGGTGGATAATTTTTGAAATATGTTGTTGGATCCAATTTGCTAGAATCTTGTTGAGAATTTTTGCCTCTAAGTTCATCAGGGATATGGGTCTGTAGTCTTTTTGTTGTTGTTGACTATTTACCCAATTTGTGTATCATTGTGATATTAATTTCATAAAGTTATCTGGGGAGAGTTCTATCCTTTTTGATTGCCTGGAATATTTTTAGTATGATTGGTATCAGCTCCCACTTGTGTGCTTTGCAGGATTCCACTGAAAAGCTGTCTGGTCCAGGGCTTTTTTTTTTTTTTTTTTTGGATGTAGCTTTCTTATGACAGATTCAATTTTCTGGGATATTATTGGTCTCTTTAATGCCTCAATGTCTTGCTTCAACCTTGGGAGGTTGTGTGATGTCAGAAAATTCTCCATTTCCTTTGGTTTTCTAGTTTGTTTCTATAGAGGTGTTAGAGGTGTGCATCATTATCTCTGGTAATCTTTTGTATTTCTTCAGGGTCAGTTGTGATTTGATCTTTTGCATTTCAGGTTGTGTTTATTTGGGCTTTTTCTCGGTCATTCTGGCTAGGAGGTCTACCAATCTTGTTTTTCCTTTCAAATAACCAGCTTTTTTTGTGTTTTTATTTTTCTATGAAATTTTTTGTCTTTTATGTCCTGTATTTGGGCTTTTAATTTGGTTATCTGAATTCTTCTGCTAAAGTTAGGTTTTGGTGGTCTTGTCTTTCCAACTCCCTTAAATGATTTGTTAGATTGTCAACTTGTGATCTTTCCATTTTCTTAATGTGTGTTTGTAGAGATATAAATTCTCTGCTTATAACTGTTTTCATTGCATCCCATAAGTTTTGGTAAGATGTTTCTTTGTTTTCATTTGTTTTCAGGAATCTTTTAATTTCCGTTTTGATTTCTGTGTTGACCCAGGAGTTTTTCAGCATCTTGCTGTTTAATATTCATGTCTTTGTGGGTGTTGGAGGAATTTGGGGGGAATTTTGTTGGTGTTTATATTTTATTTCACTGTTGTCTGAGAGGTGTATGGCAGTATTTCAGTCTTATAAAATTTGTTTATGCTTGATTTATGGCCAATGATGTGATCAATCATGGAGTATCTTCCATGTGGTGATGAATAGAATGTATGTTCTGTGGTTGTTGGGTAAGTGTTCTGTAGATCCATTTGATCAAGTATCAAGTTGAGGTTCCGGATCTCTTTGTTGATTTTTTTTTCTCAATGATCTATCTAGGATTGTTAGTGTGGTACTGTGTTTTTGTAAGCTTTTACATTGTATGTAAAATGATATTATTTCAAAGAAGACATGATAAGAAAATATATTTTTAGACTCTACAGCAATTACTAAAGTTATAGAACAATTCAGTTTAGCTAATAAACCAAGAGTAAAAATAAAAATAAATATTAAACAAAAAAATAAAATTTTAAGAAAGGTACTGAGAACAAATAAAACAAATAGAAAGAACTAGCAGAAAATAGTTTAAAACCTATCCCTATCGATGAACATATCGTATACATGTTTGTGTATCTATCTATTTTTTTGATCATTCATTTAAAAGCAGGTGTCAAATTGAATAAAAGAACAAGGCTGAGTGATGTTCTATCTACAAGAAACCAACTTAAATATAAAGATACCATTGTGATAAAGGCAAAAGGATGCAAATGTTATACAATGCAAACATTAAGTATATACATAAAAATCGAAATAGTCATATTTAATATTATACAAAGTTGATTTCATAACAAAGATTATTCCAGAGATATAGCAATATGTCTCATAATGGTTAAGAGGTCAACTTTTCAAGAAGTCACAAAAAAATGTAAACATGGTCATGCTCAGTATCTCAGCCTGTAATCCCAGCGATTTGGGAGGCCGAAGCGAATGGATTGCCTGAGCCCATAGGTTCAAGATCAGCCCAGGCAACTTGGCAAGATCCTATGTCTACAATGAATAATTTTTTAAAAAATAGCCAGGCGAGATTGGCTGCGCCTGTAGTTCCAGCTACTTGGAAGGTTGAGGCAGACAAATCGCCAGAGCCCAGCAGGTCGATGCTGGGGTGGCCATGAATGTGTTACTGCACTCCTGCCTGGACCACAGAATGAGACTCCATCTCAAAACAAAACAAAGCAAAACAAAACCAAAAAAAAACCCAACAATATAAACATGTATGTGCCTAATAATCGAACTTTAAATTATCTAAAGAAATAAAATGAGGGAATAAAAAGAAAAAAATTGACTGATCTGAATTATAATTAGAGATTTGATATTCTTTCTCAATAATTGATTAAAATTGCTAAGAAATGTAGTAAGGGTATACAACTTTTGAACAAACTTGTAAGAAAACTGATCCAATTAATATTTGTTGACAGCTCCCCCCCAAAAACATAGAATACATATTTTTAAGTGCAGAAGGAATATTAAGCAAGATAGAAATTCACCTAAACCTCAAAATGATTTCAACTAATGTAAAATAATTGAAAAGATACAGAGCACATTCCCTGACATAATAAAACTAAACTAGAAATCAATAACATAAATACATCTTCCCAAATCCAAATATTGAAAATTTAAATATTCATATAGATACCTAAAAGTCAAACCATTACTAAGTTTACTAGAATTTTATTTTTTTTACTTGTATATTTTTCTTTTATTTGAAAGATGTGAGGTACAATTCAGGGTTAGTTATACAAATGTTCATTATGGAGGTATCCTTGTGGTTGAGGTGCAACCCTCCCTCCCCTGGCAGTTTCCGGCAACTGCCCTTTCCACCGCCCCACTTCTGGCAGTTTGTCACTACTGCCAATCCCTTTCTTACAGTTTTATGATAATTGTTCAAGGTCCACTTACGAGTGAGACCACATGGTACGCTGTTCTTTGTTTCTGTGATAGATCCCTGAGTATGATAGACTAAATCCATCCAAGTTGTTGTGAAGTCCATGTCTGTCCTTCTTTATGACTGCATAATATTCCATTGCATATATATACCACATTTTTAGAAATCCAGTCCTGCTTTGATGGGTAAGCACTGTTGGTTCCATATTTTTTGCTATTATGAATAGAGCTGCAACAAACATGCATGTGCAGGTATCTTTTTTGTAGAATGATTTAATTTCCTCTGGGTATATTCCCCTTAATAAGGGGATTTTTGGGTCACATGGAAGGTCAGTTTCTAGTTGTTTCAGAAATTTCCACACTATCTTCTAAAGAGGTTGCACTAGTTTGCATTCCCACCAGCAGTGTAGAAGCGTTTCTTTTTCTCTGCATCCTTGCCAGCATCTGTTGTTGTTTGTTTTATTAATGATGACCATTCTTATTGGAGTTAGGTAGTATCTCAATTTGCCTTTCTCTGATGATTAGTGAGGCTGAACAATTTTTCATGTGTCTGTTGGATACCTGTATATCTCTTTTTAAAGAAATGTCTATTCATGTCTTTTTCCCACTTGCAGAAGAAGCACTTGACAAAATTTAACACCCAATCATGATATAATTAGAAATAAAAGAAAACTTTCTCAACATCATAAAGGACATACACCATGTATCTACAGCTAATATCATATTAAATATCAAAAGACTTAATTCTTTATCTGTGATTATTCATAAGTCAAGGATTACCATTCTCAACACATCTATTTAGCATTGAAATGTAAGCAGTGGAGGTCAATGTCTTGTCAAATTTAGTTGCTCTTTTACTGAAAACCTGTGATCTAAAGATTAAAATTATCTACTTCACACTCACAATCTACAGTAAAGGTACAGACAAAGGCTAACTGCAGCGGATACTCTTGTTGAAAGCAAAAATAAGCCGAGCTCGGTGGTTTAGCCTGTAATCCCGCGCTTTGGGAGCTGAGGTAAGTGGATTGCCTGAGTCCGCAGGTTCGAGACCCACCCTAGGCAGGCGAGATCTCATCTCTACAATAAATCAAAAAATTAGCCGGGCGTGGTAGCGCGCACCTGTAGTTCCAGATACTTGAAGGACTGAGGCGGAAGGATCGTCGGAGCCCAGCAGGTCGAGGTTGCGGTGGCTGGGAGCAACAACTGCACTCCAGTCTGGGCGACAGAATGAGACTCCAATTCAAAAAAACAAAAACAAAACAAAACAAAACAGAACTCAATTTTAACCTGAAGGCTAACTTGAGGGTCAAAACAAACCTTTGAAAGGCCTTTTATCCAATGGAAATAGTCTATTAGGCACCACTTTCATTTTTTCAGAAGGTGAAATGGGTTTTTATAGGTAAACCCTTGGTTTCATCTTTATTTGAAGAATATTTTTCTAAGAACAACTGTTATTTCCTCTTTAACCCTAGGCTCTTTCCAATTGAGAAAAACTCCTGCTTGGAGAGAGTTAGAATGATGCATAGTTTTATTTTCTAACCCCAACTAACCTTGCTTCTTTGGATTTCCTCTACATTCTGATATATAATTGGATAAATTCCGCCTTAGCACATATCCACTTGCATCTTATGAAACTCAACTAGAAGAAGCCAACTGATGCTTTCAACGTACTGTTTGGAAAATATCCTCAGTAAGCTCCATTTATCCATTAGGTTCAGTTTTCCATTTGTAGTGTTATCATAGATGAAAAAGTTTTAAATTTTCTGTCACTAAATAACACTGTTTCTTTTCCTTAAGCATCTAATTATTTTTGTTCCCACTTTTTTTAAAACTTTCACCAACAGACACATTGAGAGCAGCTGGAATTCTAAAACACTCCTTCAGGCCCTGTAGCTTCTCAGCTCAGTCCCAAAAGTAATGTCACATATTTTAAGTTTTTATTGTGTAAATGCATCATTCTCAGTTATAAATTATGTACAGTATATTTATTGCTGAATAATCAACTATTCCAAAACAGTGGTTTAAAACAAAATCTTTTTTTTTTTGAGTTGGAGTCTCACTCGGTCGCCCAGACTGGAGTGCAGTGGCCGCTCCCGGCCACCACAGCCTCGCCTGCTGTGCTCCGGCAATCCTTCCGCCTCAGTCTTCCAAGTAGCCGGAATTATAGGTATACGCTACCATGCCCAGCTGATTTTTTGATTTATTGTAGAGATGAGGTCTCGCTGCCCAGGCGGGTCTCGAACCCCCGGGCTCAGGCAATTCACTCACCTCAGCCTCCCAAAGCGCGGGATTACAGGATGAGCCACCGAGCCCGGCTACCAAACCTTTTTATTTTAACTCGTGGATTCTGTGAGTTGGGGTAGGGACAGGGGTTCGTTAGGTTCCTGTGTCTCTCCTCATGGAGTTGTCAGCTGACAGACAGACTGGTCTGAAGAGTTCAAGATGTTATCATTCAAATGTTTAGTATTTGGAAGGGATGCTTGGAAGGCTGAGATCAACTGGGAATGTTAACTAAAATTCTAATATGTGGCCTCTATAGTTTAATGGACTTAGGATAATCAAATCTTTTACATAATAGCTAGATTCACTAAAGATTACTAGATGGTAGGCTCTTATTTTTTTCCTCATAAAACCTTGAAAGTCATCCAGTGTCAATAATACTAAATTCTATTGGTTGCCAATTAAATATCCAACCCAGATTAATAGGATAGCAATTACATGCTATCTCTGGGATGGGAGAATTGTTAAAAACAAACACCATTTTTAAACTATACCTATTTTTAAAATCACCACACCAAGAAGATGTTCCTTTTAAATTCTATTACCAAGATAAAATGAATACATGATATCTAATTGTTTATCCAGAAAATATTATTTTAAAACTGAGAAACAATAATAAATAAGATTATAAATCAATGAAATATAAAACAAACAAGTGTTGGAGGGAGTATAAAATGAAAGATGACCTTTGAATATAGAAATACAAAATATTTTATGACAAGCCTTAAAAGAATAAAAAGAGATTCTGAAGACAAACAAAATATGAAGTAACAAAAATAAGTCATCAAGGACAAATATGCATTTGAAGGATAATTATGTGAAAAATAACTGTATACCAATACATTAGAAAACAAAGGAAAAAATACGTTTCTAAAAAAAATTAACTGTCAAAATAATGTAAGAAATAAAAACATAATTGATAATAGCAATTGAAATTTAAATATAAATTAAGCTTTCTTAAAATTCCACAATAGTCATATTTGTAAACAATTAGTAAAAAATTTCAAGAAACATAAAATCTCTATCATATATCTTATTATAAATAGATAGAGAAAAAGCTCCCCATTTTTTACTGAAGGGCGCAGAGAACAGTCAGAAGGGCGTCCCCAAGATGGCGCTGCCACCCTAGACAACAAAGGCCCTAGGTTTCGGCTTTTTGACGCATGGTTCCCCTAGCGTGCGTCCAATCTTTTCCATAATGTAGCTAGCTTTGTAATACGTCCAATGGGCCTGCAACATGGTATCTGCCCACCTTGCTCCCAGGCCGCTCCTCCAATAAAACCTAGCGCTGCCCCTTCCGGCCGCTGTCAGGCTAATAAACACAGCCCTTTCCCTGCATAGCTGTCTCACACGCTCTCTCTCGTGCTCTTTCTCCCCTCTCTCTTTCTCTCGCTCTCTCCCCCTCTCTCTCTAGCTCTCTCTCTCTCCCCATCTCTCTCTCTCTTTCTCTCTCTCTCTCCCTCTCTGTCTCCCTCCCTATCCCCCGCGGTTACAGACCCCTCTCCTTTTCCCCTGTAACCGCTGCTTTAATAAATCTCTTGGTCTTTAACTGGTGTGGAGTTGTCACTGGCGCCGAAATCCTTTCATTTACCATTTATTAAAACCTTGATTCAAACCACACATTGGGATTATATGAAATGAAATAAATTAAATGTCCAAAGCACACATGAAAAAAAGGAATAAAGTGTGTACATTTGCCTAAAATACGGGTAGATAATTAAGAGATAAACATGTAGATACACCAATAAAGTAGAAGGTTTACAGAGGATTTACTTTAAGGAATTCTATAAGTCCAGTTAGTTCTTAGTCATTCCTTCCTTCATACTCAAACTTTTTTCAGTTAAACTGTTCTAGAAAGCCAACTGTTAACTTATAACGGAGCTCTATAGTTTTTTTAGTCACATCATTAGTCTACTTTTCTACTCTGCTGGATTTATTTTTTGTTGTTTATTGGGCTTCCTTGTTTATATCTACATTAATTCTACAGTAATTGCCTTAAGTATTGAATTGCTGGAAGGACTCACAAGTCTCAAACAGTTTTTGCTTACAAAAGAGCTTTATTTGTAGGCAAAGGAAACAAAACAGCACCAATAAGAAAAGGACATGAATTGAAAATGATAAAAAGATATCAGGTACAGGCTTCTTTTTCCTTATACCTCTGAACCTCACAGGATATACTTTGCCTCGCGGTCTTGAAGCACCTTGTGATTGGCAAACCCAAAGTCATCTCTTGGTGGACATCTCTGATACTAAGATCACTCTGATACTTGAGGGTTACATAACTACCTGATCAGTCTTAACAGTAACAACTCTCCCAACTCTATCAAAACCAAATACAAATCCAGTTGTTATCAAACAGCATGACATGCTGATGTGTCCTGTTTCCTAAAAAGCTAACAGATTCATGATTATAGAACATAATTTGTCTCTAGTTGATATATTCTATAGCCTTGGCCAAGGATCACCACCATGCTTCAGGCAGATTTGGCGATAAGCATGTGTTAAATCCAGACAAACTGGAACTAACTCATGCTATTCAACGTATTTTAATAACTCATGTAACCCAGGTAAAATGTAATATGTGGCCAGGCATGGTGGCTTAAACCTGTAATCCCAGCACTTTGGGAGGTGAAGTGAGAGGATTGCCTAAACCCAGGCTTGGCAATTTGGCAAGAATTTGTCTCTAGAATACATTTTTTTTTAAAATTGCTGGCCATGGTGACCTGTGCCTGTGGTTCCAGCTACTGGGAAGGTTGAGGTAGAAGGAACACCTAAGCCCAGCAGGTTGAGGCTGTAGTGGCCATGAGCGTGCCACTGCACTCCAGCCTGAGCAACAGAGTGAGAGATACTATGAATCAAAAAAGAAAAAGAAATAATAATAAAGCAAAAGTAATTTGTATTGAATTATGCACCCATGCAGGAAGATATTATTAAGTAAATTTATGAAGTTTTACACAGCTTAGATTAAAATAGCTATTGTAAACCAAAAAAAAAGTTAAATAACTATCTCTCCAAGTTTCTCATTGTGATGCCTTGGAGAATCAGACTACTTTCAGAAAGACAATTGCATTTGTTGAATTAAAAATATTACAATGTTTATGATTTTTTTCTTTTATAATATTTATTCCAGAGATTTGTGCAAATGTTGGTAAAGTTTCATAGTCTATAACTACATGAATAACCTTTGGAGAAATTGATGAAGTTTAAGAGGAAAAATGGGAAAAAAAAGAAGCATTCTAAAAAAAAATATATCAACTGTCATAATTACAAACCTACTAACAGATACGTATAGCTAAATTTGACACAACAAAAAAGGCAACAGGGAGTTTTCTGCGAAAGCTCAGGAACAGTTTAATTCAGTGTAATAAATTTTTGCTGTTTATTACGTAATTTATTTTTTATTATTTATTTTATTTATTATTTAATTTATAACTTAATGCTAACACATTAAAAATGTTATATAACAAAACTTTCCATCATTACCATGGATTTAAATCTAAAGGAGAAGAAAATAATTTCCAGTTTGCAAGATAACACGAATTACCAGAAATTCCTAATCCCATTTAGGTCTTGCTATTGTCTGAATGTGTTTGCTCCCTATTTACCAGTGTGATGATTCTAGAACATGGAACATTTTAGGCATGATTAAGACATGAAACTGAATCTCTCTTGAACAAATTTGTGCCCTTATAAAAGACATGCAACTGAGCTCCCTTGCCCTTTCCACATGAGGACACAGCTAGAAGGCACCATCTATGAACCAGACACAGAGTCTGCTGGTGTCCTGACCTTGGACTTCACAGCCTCCAAAATTGTGAGAAATAAATTTCTATTGTTTATGAACTATCCAGCTTATATTGTGTGATGGCAGTACAAATGGACTAAGACATGTCTCCAATTGAAAAAAAAGCATACTTTACTAATAATCATAATAGATCATGTTCCAGAAATTATTTTACTTTGACAGCTTATGTATTTCTCTTCCTTTAATTGTTGGTCTGGCTATCTCTTTTGGTCTTGTTGATTATATTCCTCTGATTTTTATTCTCTTATACCTTGTTTTACTTTTATAAGACAGATATATAAGTGCTGATGGAAAATATAGTAAGCTCTCTATTTCAAAAGCTAAAAATACAGAAATAGGAATATATACAGCTATGTATTGATAACATGATTTGTAAGATGGTCTGGTTTGGGAGCAATACAAAAAGGTGGGATAAAACTTTTACTTTAGATGGAAGCAGAAGAGTAATTGTCAATCACATTTTATAAAATAAACACTCATTCCTCTGATTATCTTTAATGTAAAATGGAATTTAAGCACAGTGGTCAATAGCCACTTCCAAACACTTCAGAAATGCATGAAAATGGGAGCTGCAAAGGTCATCAGCCTCTTTTTCAAGATAAGCTAAGCCTTTAAGGATTCAGAATTCACTTTAATTCTTTTCCATGTCCTGATTTTAAAATCCAATCAATCACTCAATCAGCAATATTAAAGATCTACTATGTGCTAGCATTACTTTTAGCAACTGTAGAAACATCCATCGTAAGTCATGTCTACATCAGCAGTCAAAGCATTTTCAGTTGTACAGTAATAAAATATTTGTCAATATAACTAAATAAACAACAGTATTGAGTAACATTCAAATTAAAACTTTGTATGTAAAGTGGATTATCAGATTTCAGTAAACATAAAGTTAGCTGAAGGACAGAAACATTTATATATGATGTGTCATGAGAGAATTTGTTTCTCCCCAAATTATCTAAAAATACAATCACTTTAATCACACATATGAAAAATAATTTCAAATGTGTTTAAAATATGATGATATTTTAAAACCTTATATCATGAGCATACTTACTATGAAAGGAATGTTATTTACAAGAGTAGCCTTGAGATTTTAAAATCGCAATGTAAATATACTCTGTAGGAGCCAACTAAAAGTAAACACAATTTAAATATTTAAATATTCACATGCCAAAACTACTTTTTCTTAAGCTTAAGTTAGCATTGTACAAAATATTAAGCAAATGACAATTTAAATAGCACTTACAATGTTGCAACTGGTTCATTTTCTTTAACATTTTGTCACCTTGGTAATTTTAAAGCGTGTTATTTCATATGTAACCAAGTTGGTAAACACTACTTACTTATCCCATATCAATTTAACTTCACTTCCTCCTTGTAGAGCTAGGACTTTTCTCTGACTGATGCTACAGTTCTGTGAATTCTCTATTGGGCATTGAGTTAGCAATTTTTGGTGCAGAGTGCAATCTATCAGCTGCTTTACTATATCACATTACAATTTAGGTTCTATTTTGTCAGTTTTGCAACAGTAATTTGAATTCTGCTGGGAATGTGATATCTCAAGACAATTCTGTACTTTTCCAAGCTGTCTTGTGGATTTAAAAGTGTTATCAGAGGAAGTATTATTTGGAAAAGTCAGTCTGAATTATGCTGCTGCAAATCTGTGCTGCACAGCTAACACAAATTGATTTACCAGAAAGCTTGCTGCATTCCTAAGACATACAGCCACTAGAGCAGCTTAGAGAAATCATTGTTCACAAATGATATATTCAGATAGAGTATGAGAAACTCTCAAAATAAAACTCTAATAACACTTCACATTTAAGAAATATTTTTATTACTAATTTGGAAGAAAAGAAAATGTTCTCTGTTTATGTAATGAGGTAGTATTAAAATTCATAAATTATTTCCAACAATTGCTATGGTAATGAGAGAGAACTATTGTTCTAGGAGATATATGAATTTTTGGAAAAAGTAAGGACTGAACCAAGGGCATTTTCAGTCACAAAGCAATGGTAGATTTGACAAGTAAATAAATTTACATATATATAAATTCTTAAATTTTTTTCTATTTTGTGGTTCTTCTGCATGTGCTTAACTCTGGAAATACTTGCATAAAACAAAGATGAAATCTCTTCAAAACACAGTTACATTATATTGATGAGTTATTGAACAGTCACCTAAGGTACCAAGCACAGATGGATTTGACTTCTAACTAGAGTTCACCATTCTTCTCTGCTTGCTAGTCCATCTCACTCACTGGAAGGAGAAATTAGAGTTAGATAAATTAAATCCAAGAAGCTACTGATGTCATGCTGCTAGAAAGATGATAATTTTTAAAGAAGTATATAGTAACCCACAATTTTCTTTTTTATTTGTACTTCTTTACTTGGCACTCCTCTTTCCTTGATAAATAATTTGCAATATTTAAAATAAATAGGTGGAAATGTTCAAGAGTTATTTGATTGCATTTCAGTGTTAGTCTTCACCATTGTTATTCAAGCACATGTTTGAAAATAGACTTTCTAAAATCAATAAATAAATTATTAGTAATAATAAAGATCTAATTTATAAAATTTACCAATTTCCATGATATAAATAACCCACCATGCCAGTTTTAAGGTACCAATTCAATATCACTGAACATATTTCTAGAAGGAGTGGAGTACAACATACAATGGGGCCTTAAGTCAGGGAAAATGGATCCTGGTAACTCTAGGTGGTCCAGATTGACTCACTGGAAGATGCATTTTGAAGAAAACAAAAGCTTTACCATTGGGTTAAATGGTAAAATTGGGTTAATATGAATGATGTGGTAGATTCTTGGGTGAGAACAATCTAAAGCAATACTTTTCAATTATATGAATACCCAAGAGAACATTCATAATAATGCATGATGAAAAACAATTTTTAATTATGTGAACTATCCCACTCTTTAATGTTCACTGAATTAAAAAAATTAAATCAAGGGAAGACTATACTTGTTATTGTTCAGAACTTTAATAAGATTTGTTTAGCACATGGAAGAATAACATTACCAAAGACAACATTTTTCATGGCATTTTAGTTTCTGATAAAATTGCACCACTATCAGCCATTTGTCTTCTCCCATAAACTCCCCTCCACAATACACTAAAATAAACGTGTGTTTTATTTCCAGTGTTATCAAGAATATCTTCTCTCCTTAAGTTCTCACTTTTCATGTTCCCTAAAAAAAATGGAAAAAAAAATTTCTTTATTCTACTTCCTGTTTAAAGACTACTAACTTTTAAAAGATAAGTTCTATTTCTTAGAGAAGTTTTAAGTGAACATAAAAATTGAGCAGAAAGTACACAGTTCCTATATATCCTGTTTCCCATGCTTAGTTTTCTCTATTAACATGCTACACTAGTATGGCATATTTGCTAAAAATTGATGAATTAATCCAAATATATTATTAACCAAAGTCCAGAGTTTATATTAGAGTTCACTGTGTTTTACACTTTGATGGGTTTTGAGAAATGCATAATGACAAATGTCCAGTATTATATTATCATATAAAATAGTTTAACTGCTTTAAAAGTCTTCCATACTCCACCCATTTATTCTTTTTTTGCCTCACCTGAACCCCTAGCAACCACTGATAATTTTATTCTCTCCATAGAGAATATAGTTCCTGAATGTAGTGGGAATCATATACTATGTTGTCTGTAGAGATTGCCTAATTTCTTTCAGTAATATACATTTAAATTTTCTTCAAGTTTTTTCCAGTCTTGTTAATTCTTTTTTTTTAATCACTGAATATTATTTCATTTACTTAGACATAATTATCTATGGAAATACATGTTGTTTGCTGCCAACTTTTGCAAATATGAGCAAAACTGTTCTAAACATTTATGTGCACATTTTTGTTGGACATAAGTTTTCAGTTCATCTGAAAAAAATAACAAGAAGCATGATTTCTGGATCATATGGTAAGCCCATCTTTACTCTTGTAAAAAAAACTGTCAAATTCTGTCCTAAAGTGGCTATACCATGTTGCTTTCCCACCATGGATGAATGAGAGTTACTGATGCTTCACATTGCCAACAACATTTTAGTGACATCAGTGTTTTAGATTTTGGTTATTCTAAAAGGTATGTTTTAATTTGCAATTTCCAATTATGCATAATTTTGAGAGCATCTTTTCAAATTCATGCTCCTTTTGTATATCTTCTTGTGTGATCTGTCTCTTCAAATCTTTTGCCCATTTATAAAATTGAGTTGCTTGTTTTTTTATTGTTGAGTTGTAGAAAATTTTGTATATTTTGAATACTAGTTCTTTATCAGGCTTGTGTTTTGCGATTACTTTGTTCTATTTTGTGGATTCTCTTTTCCTTCTCTTAACACTGCTTTTTGCAGAGTAGAAGTTTCTTTTAAAATTTATTTAACTTTAATAAAGTTTGTTATTTTTTTGCCCATGTATTGTATTTTTAACATTTTTATTGATGCACAATATTCTATATATTTATAAAATATTACATGCACTGAATATGTAATAATGAAGTAGAGTATTTGAGATATCCATCACTTTGAGGATTTATCATTTCTATGTGTTGAGAACAATTCAAGTCTTCTCTTCCAGTGACTTTGAAATATACATTGTTGTTTTCATAAAAATACATTGTTGTTAACTATAGTTTCCCTACTCTACTGTTGATCATTAGACATATTTTCTAAGTGTAAGCTTGTATACATTAACCAATCTCTCTGTTTTCCTCCCCCTCACTTACACACCCTTCCTAACTTCTAGTATCTATCATTCTACCTTCATGTGATCAAGATTTTTAGCTCCTACACATGAGTGAGAACATGCAATATTTAGTTTTCTGTGCCTGATCTATTTCACTTAACATCATGACCTTCAGTTCGATTCATATTGCTACAAATGATAGGATTTCATTCTTTTGTGGCTAATATCCCATTTTCTTTATTCATCCACTGATAAACACTTATGTTGATTCTAAGTCTTTGCTATTGTGAATAGTGCTGCACTAAACATGTGAATGCAAGTATTCCTTTGATATACTGACTCTTTTTCTTTTGCTAAATACTTAGTAGTGGGATCGCTGTACAGTATGTTAGTTCTATTTTTAGTTTTTGTGAGAACTCACCATACTATTTTCTATAGTGGCTACTAGTTTACATTTTTGCCAACAGAGTGTAAGACTTCTTTTTTTTCTCTGCATCTTCAACAGTATCTGTTTTTTGTTTTTTTAATAATTGCCATTCTATCTACCTGGAGTAAGATGGTATCTCAATTTGATTTTGATATGCATTTTTTGATGATTAGTGATGTTTTGAGCATTTTTTTTCATATACCCATTGGCCATTTGCATGTCTTCTTTTCAGAAATGTATGTTCATGTTTTGTGCCCACTTTTGATGGGATTATCCATTGTTTTCCTTTGAGATGAATGTCTTATATAGTCAGAGTATTCGTCCCTTGTTGGGTGAATAGTTTGCAAATATTTTCTCCAATTCAATCAGTTGTCTTTTCACTTTTTTGATGGTTTCCATTGCTGTGTAGAAAAAAATTAGTTTAATATAGCTTCTCACTTATTTATTTTTGTTTTATGTTGCTTATGCTTTTGTGGTCTTATTCATAAAGCATTTGCCTAAACCAATGTCTACGAGAGTTATCTGTGGATTTTCTTCTACTAATTTTATAATTTGAGGTCTTACATTTAAACATTTAATTCATCTTGAGTTAACTTTTATATGTGGTGAAAGATAATTGTCCAGTTTCAATATTTTGCATATGGATATACGATTTGCTCAGTACCATTTAAGAAGAGGATATACATTCCACAAACTATGCTCTTGTTGCCTTTGTCAAAAACCAATTATCTATAGATATGTGGCTTAATTTTCAGATTCTCTATAATGTCTCATTGGTTTACCTATTTCTATACAAATGCTATACAGTTTTAGTTACAATATCTTTGTAATATATTTTGAAGTCAGGTTGTGTGATGCCTCCAGCTTTATGCATGTTGCTTAGCATTGCTTTGGCTATTCAGGCTAATTTTAGGTTCCATACACTTTTAAATTGTTTGTCTTTTTCTGTGAAAAATGACATTGGGTATTTTGACAGATATTGCATTTAATCTGCAAATTGCTTTAAGCAGTGTGATCATTTAGCAATATTAATTTTTCTGATCCATGAGCAAACAATATCTTTCCATTTGTTTCTGTCTCCTTCAATTTCTTTAATCAATGTTTTACGTTTTTTTTTAAGTTTCTAACCTCCTTGATTAAAGAAGTTTATCTGTCCCTTTAGATCTATTAACATTTGCTTTATTCATCTGGGCTTTCAGTGTTAGGTTTATATATACTTAAAATTGTTGTCTCTTGATGAACTGATCATTTTATCATTATATAATGATCTGTTAAACTACCTTCTTCATCTCTTTACTTTCAGTGTATATGTGTCTTTTCAGGTGAGATGAGTTTCTCATAGGCAGCATATAGTTGTGTCATGTGTTTATTCAGTCAGTAAAGGTATGTAACTTTTAATGAAAAAGTTTAATCAGTTTATATTCAAGGTTATTATTGATATTTGAGAACTAGTCCTGTCATTTTATTAAGTTATTTCTGATTGCTTTGTATATCTTTTGTTTTCTTCTGTCTTCTTGCTTATTATTTTGGCTTTGTGGTTTTCTTCAGTGGTGTTGAGTATTTTTGCTTGTATGTGTGTTTGTTCTACCAATAGGTTTTGTATTTTTGTGTGTTTTCATGGTGATAGATAATGTTCTTTTACTTCTGGGTACAGGGCTTCCTAAAGCATTTCTTATAGGGCCAGTCTACTGGCAATGAATTCCCTCAGCTTTTGCTTGTCTAGAAATAGCTTTATTTATCCCTCTTTTTTTTTGAGTTGGAGTCTCACTCTGTTGCCCAGACTGGAGTGCAGTGGCCGCTCCCAGCCACCGCAGCCTCGACCTGCTGTGCTCCGGCAATCCTACCGCCTCAGACTTCCAAGTAGCTGGAATTACAGGCATGCACTACCACACCCGGCTGATTTTTTTTGATTTATTGTAGAGATGAGGTCTCGCTGCCCATGCAGGTCTCGAACCCGCGGGCTCAGGCAATCCACTCACCTCAGCCTCCCAAAGGCGCAGGATTACAGGCTGAGCCACCGAGCCCGGTATCCCTCATTTATGAAGGATTACTTTGGTGGGAATGGTATCCCTGGCTTTCAGTACCTTGAGTATATTATCCTATTCTATCATGGCCTATACAGTTTCTGTTTAAAAAAATACTACTAATCTAATTCTGATGAGTGTTTTTTTGTAAGTGACTTGGCACTTTTTTTCCCCTGTTTTTAGAGTTCTCTCTTTGTTTTTGACTTTTGATGTTTTAAGTGTAATATGGGAAAGATCTTCATGAATACTGTCTATCAGACTCTGGGTTTCTTGTATTTGAATGTCTAAAGCTCTTGCTAGACTTGGAAGTTTTTATCTAATATTTGGTTAAATGAGTTGTCTAATCCTTCCATTTTTTCCTTGCCTTCTGAAAGACCTAAAATTAGAATACTTGGTTGCTTTATAATGTCCCATAGACTTTGCTCATTTTTATTTTATTTTATTTTTTATGACTGGGTTATTTCAAAAGACCTGTCTTCAAGTTCTGAAATTCGTTTTCTGCTTAATGTAGCCTATTTTTAAAAAAAATTTGGGCAATCCCTTCAGGTCCCCTCCTACTGTGGGAGCTGCCTTCTCAACAAATCCTGCTTCCCCCTCCCCCCAAAAAAAATTGTAATGTATTTTGTTATTTATCTAATAAATTCTTCAGTTCTAAAATTTCTATCTGGTTCTTTTTTAAGATATCTATCTCTGGCAAACTTCTCATTTATATCCTGAATTGCTTTTCTGATTTCTTTGTATTATTTTTCAACATTCTCTTGTGTCTCACTAAGCTCCTTTAATATCATAATTTTGAATTTTTTTTTCTGGAAATTTATAAATTTCTTTTAAATTGAACTCTTATTGTGTTCCTTTGGAGGTATCATATTTTCTTCCTTCTTGTGTTCTTGAGTTTCAGTCATTTCTTCCAGTTTTTTTTTGACTGTTTTTTCAGAAGAGCACTTTTTTATGTTACTGCATCTATGGTGCTGGTTGGGTAAGGCATTTTGGCTTTGATTCTGGGTGCATGTAGTGCTGTAGTTTCCATATAATTTATTTGGATGGAAACAGAGACAGTGGTGTCTGTGATTTCCTCAATGACTTATGATACAGCTCATAGGGGTACTGTGTTGAGGTTTTACCGAGGAGTGAAATGACAAGTGGGCCTGTCTTTGGGCTCTTGTGATGGCAGTGCTGGAGTTGAACATGCCTGTCCTTTGGCCCCAAAGTGGTATATGCTGACACTGGTTTTAGTGGGTCCAGGCAGGCAAAATCTTGGGCTTCCAGAAAGACATCATAGATATCAATAATGGCAGCAGTAGACTGGGAGACTGGGCAGTTTCTTGGACCGTGGGGCAACATGTCTGGCATGGGTAATGGTAATAGCAGTGGCAGGACAACCCTCTATATCCCAAGTGGTCTGCATTTGTGTTGGCAGTGTTTTCAACAGACTGGTTGGCCCAGTACCAAGTCCCACAGGTGGCGTATGTAGGTGAATGTAAGCTGTGGTGGTAGTGACAGGTTGGGTTGGTCAGACCTCAGTCCTCTGGGTGGAATGCTCAGGTGCCAATGATCATGGACTGTTCTGGGCAATCACCACACCCCAGAAGGTATGCTCGAGTACTTGGGGACAGCTGAGGGGGAAGGCAGAGCTGAGCAAAACATATTTGTCATCAAGCTGTTGGTGGTACATGCAGGAGCTGCCTGTGGTAGGCAGAAGCATGATCTCCAGGACAACAGTGCAATGCTCAAGTGAGGGCAGCAGTAGCTGCACTGTGGCCCTACTACAGGGAAAGAAGGGATTACTATCAGTGGAAGCAGTCATAGGCAGGTGGCCTGAAGCTACACACTTTGCTTTTGCTTTGGCTCTGGTAGAAAAAACTCATAGCAGGAAATAATAGACAATGAAGTTTATCTTTGTGATGTGTGAAAATGCAGTCACCTCTCTGTTGGGGGGAGGTGGGATGGTTGCCAGTGACTCATGTTTGGACCTGATGGTAACAGTCACCAGCAGCACTGGTAGCTGCAGGTAGGAGTAGTCTTCATAACTGCTCTGCTGCTGGTTGGGAAAGTAGGGTCACCAGCGGCAGCTTGCTCTTTGGCCCAGGTAATGGACACTGCCTGCAACAGTGGAAGCTGCTGTGAGCAAGGTAACTTTTGATCATGTCTGCCCCACTGTTGGGAAGGCAGGGTTACTGACTGCAGCTCCCACCTCGGCCTTAGTGGCAGTGGATATGGATGGAGAATGTTGATGGGATTCCAGGGATGAGGAGCTCTAGTGATTAATGGAATTCACAGCAGGATGCAGCCTAGTGGGGATCTGGGCTCTCAAAATGGCACCATGCTGTAGCTTCTTAGGATTCTACATTAGTGGGACTCAGTGTGAGATCCTTCTCTAGAGCAATGTTGTTGTACAGTCTTTAGGCAGCTTCCCATGTTGGCTTCAAGGCCCATAAGGGCAAAGCGGCTTTCCTACTGTTAGGGTTTTAGGAAGCCACAATAAGAATGTGGACCACAGGAGGTCTCTCACTTATCTTCTCTTTACATTGGAGTTTATTTAGGCCCCTTGCTAATTCTGGCTGAACAGGCTGCCTCACTGCCCTCTCCTACCTTGCTTTAGGTGTTTTGTGTTATTTACCTGTTGAATTTCAGGGTTCTTATTTAGCTGGTTGACTTAAAATGTGACTGTCTACTTGCTCTTTTGTTTCTTTTTGTGGAAGGGGTGAGTATATGTAGTCGATTATCTTGAAGCCCCTTAATTGGATTGCATTTTTTGTTTGTGTGTGTGCTTGTTGTTGAGACTACTGTTTTTATATCCCCATTTAATTTACTCTCATTAGCTACACATAGTTAAGGTTTATACCTTCTTTTACTTTGAAATAATTGTAGATTTTCAGAAAAGTTGCAAGTATAATACAGAGAGAGTCCATATATTTTTTGCCAAGCTTCCCTTAATACTAACATCTCAAATAACCATGGTACATTTATCAAAACAAAGAAACAAACATTGGTACATTAGTTAACTAACTCACAGATTTGATTCAGATTCACTAGTTTTTCACTAATGTCCTCTTTCATTTCAGGATTCAATCCAGAATACCAAGTTGTATTTAGTTATTATGACTCCTTGGTTACCTCAGAGCTATGATAGTTGCTCAATCTTTATTTATTTATTTATTTATTTATTTATTATATATTTGATGCTTTTGAAGAATACTGGTCAGATAGTTTGTACAATGTATCTCAAGTTTAATTTTGTTGATCAATTCTCATGATTACACTTGGGTTATAAATTTTAGGGAAGAAAATCAGAAGAGTAAAAAGCCCTTATTACACCATATCAAAGGCATCATGTAGTATATGATATCAAAATAATTTATTATTGGTAGTTTTATCTTTGATCATTTGATTGTAGTGGTTTCTAGTAGATTTCTCTATTGTAAATTGCCATGTGTCTCTGCTATGAGCTGAATGTTTGTGTTTCCTCAGAATCTATTTGTTGGAGCCCATACCCCCAACACGACAGGAGTTGGGTTTTTTGGAAGTAATTAAAGTTAAGTAAGGAGAGTGAAGCACCATGATATGATTAGCACCCTAATAAGAAGAGAAGAGAAATCAGAGCTTCCTCTCTCAACCATGTGAAGATAGAGCAAGAAAGGAGCATCTGCAAATAAAGAAAATGGCCCTCACCAGAAGTCAGTTATGCTTACACCCTGATCTCAGATTTGTAGACTACAGAACTCTAAGTAAAAAAAAAAAATGCCTGTTATTTAAGCCACCCAATCTGTGGCATTTTGCTATGACAGTCTGAGAAGACTCAGTAATTAAAAGACTAAGTAATTGGTATTAAGTAGGGGACTGCTAAAACACAAAGCTAAAAACATAAAAGTGGCTTTGGAAATGAGTAATGGGTAGAAGCTGAAAAAGTTTTTAGGTACATTCTATAAATATCCTACATTGCTATAAAGGTGCTGCTACAAGTGACTCTATTGAAGACTTAGAAATAAGAGAGAAAAGCTAGAGAGAAAGTCTCCCTCTTCTCTGAGAAAACATGTGTAATCATGAACAGAATGTTGGTAGAAATATAGATGGTAAATGTTACCCCTATAAGATTTTATATGGAAATGAGGAACATGTTACTGGATAATGGAGAAACGTGATGGGCATGATCTGAATGTGCCCCAAAATCCATCAGTTGAAACTTAACCTCCAATGTGATAGTATTTATTTTATTTTATTTTTATTTTAAAGATGTGGGGTACAATTCAGGGTTAGGTATACAAATATTCATTATGCAGGTATCCTTGCTGATGAAGTGTGCCCCTCCCTCCCCTGGCAGTTTCCCTCAACTGCCATTCCCACCCGCCCTCCCCTGGCAGTTTCCCACTACTGCCAATGCCTTTCTTATAGTATTATGATAATTATTCAAGGTCTGCTTATGCGTGAGAACATATGAAACTCTGTTCTTTGTTTCTGTGATAGATCACTGAGTATGATAGACTCTAAATCCATCCAAGTTGCTAGAAGTCCATATGTTTGTCTTTCTTTATGACTGCATAATATTCCATTGTGTATATGTACCACATTTTTTTCCTCCACAGCATGGTTGGGTCCATGTTTACGTTATTATGAATAGAGCTACAACAAAAATGCATGTGCAGGTATCTTTTTTGTAGAATGATTTGAGATCCAGCCGGGCTCGGTGGCACAGCCTATAATCTTACGCCTTTGGGAGGCTGAGGTGAGTGGATTGCCTGAGCCTGCGGGTTTGAGACCCGCCTGGGCAGGCGAGACCTCATCTCTACAATAAATAAAAATTTAAAAAATTCACTACTCAGAAGGCTGAGGGGAAGGATTGCCTTACCCAAGCAGGTCGAGGCTGTGGTGGCCGGGAGCGGCCACTGCACTCCAGTCTGGGTGACAGAGTGAGACTCCAACTCAAAAAAAAAGAATGATTTGGGATCCACCTGGTATATTCCTAATAGGGAGATTGCTGAATCATATGGAAGGTCAATTTCTAGTTCTTTCAGAAATCACCACACTGTCTTCCAAAGAGGTTGCACTAGTTTACATTCCCACCAGTAGTGTAGAAGTGTTCCTTTTTCTCCTCATCCTCGCCAGCATCTGTTGTTTGTTTTATTAATGATGGCCATTCTTACTGGGGTTAGGTGGTATCTCAGTGTGGTTTTGACTTGCATTTCTCTGATGATTAGTGAGGCTGAGCACTTTTTTATGTGTTTGTTAGCTGCCCGTATATTTTCTAAGTGGATCAAAGATCTAAACGTAATACCCCAAACTATATGAGTCTTAGAAAATGCAGGAGACACTCTTATGGAAATTGGAACTGGCTCCCAATTCCTGATCAAAACCCCAAGTGACCACACCATAGGAGATAATATAGACAAGTGGGACCTCATCTAACTGACAAGCTTCTGCAAAGCAAGAAAAGTACCCATAGAGTGGAGAGACAGTCCAAAGAACGGGGAAAATATTTGCCAATTGTATATCTAACAAAGGCCTAACATCTAGGATCTACAAGGAACTCAAATGCGTCAAAAAGAAAAAAACGAACAGCCCCATTAAAAAATGGGCAATGTGATAGTATTAAGGTGTGGGCCTTTTGTATGTGATTAAGTAATGAAGGTGGAGCCCTCATGGATGGGGTTAGCCTGAAATAGCGACCAAGTGCTTAATTCACAGACACCAACACCAAAAGTACAAGCTATAAAAAGGAGAGGTTTCTATTAGCCAAGAGCCAGGCCAGGAGCCACTTGCCTGCTGCATATAACAGTCCCACAGCAAGGGGCACCCATTAACTATGGAGGCTTTCTTAAATGGGGGAAAACCACATTGGGACTTTCCAAGTGGACCAAACCACAACATCCTGGAGGCCTAGGTACCTTTCAAGCAATGCTAGCAGGATTCACAGAAGCGGAAAATAAAAAAAGCTGTTAAACAGTTTAACCTAGCCAGCAGGTGCCATTGCCAGTTTCCAGGAAGGGAACTTTTTAGCTGTGCAAAGACTGAGTACATGTTTAACTGTGCAAAGGCTGATTTTATGCTTAGCCTAATTTTTGACATTGTAGATGTCTTTTTTAAGCCCCCTTTCCACAAGCCCACTTTTAAAGGACTTGAGAATGTCCCTTCTGTCCCTTCTGCCATGTTATGGCAGCCTGAGCAGATTAATTAATTGATATTAAGAAGTAGGGTGCTGCCAAAAAAACTTACCTAAAAAGGATATAGCAAGGGATACAGCAAGAGGAACCATCTTGGAAGCAGAGACTTAACCATTAACTAGACACCAAATTTGCTAACATCTTGATCTTGGACTTCTAGCCTACAGATGTGAAAAAAATAAAAATTTATTGTTTTTAATGAATTACTCAAGTTTAGGCATTTTATTATAGCAGCAGGAGCAAACTAAGAATGATTCTTGTTTTAAAGTGATAAGAGTTATGGTTATGTTATAGTGTTTTGGGATTTATAAATTTGGAAGGAATAGTTTGATTTCTCCTGTAGCTTTTTATAAAAGAAGAAATAAATGAATCAATGAAGAAATTGTTAAGAAAAAAGTAGCCAGAACTTTAAAATTAGGAAAATTCTTAGCTTATCCATATAGCAGAAAACATCAAGGATGTGGTTGAATAGTCTTTTTAAATAAAATTAGGGGTGTAAAACCACAGGCCCAATCAGCCTGCATAGCAAAATTATTGCCAGTTCGACCTGAAGAGAACAAAATGGACAACTACTGTACTTCTTAGATCCTACCAGAGGGGATCGTGAGTGGTTAGGGGATCGTGACTGGTTAGTAGTTACCTTCATGAGTGGAGTGGTTAGTGGAGTTGAGAGATAACCCTATCCTCCCACCCCTTTCCTCAGAGGGTTCTGAAGGCAGACCATCAAATTGGAAAGGATTATTCTGAATCTTAAGAATTTGCCTTGCTAGGTTTGGGTCTCTCTGAGACCTGTTACTCCTTTCTTCCTTCCAGTTTCTCTCCTTTGTAATAGCAATGTTTATCATATGCCTGTCTCACCATTGTATTTTAGAAGTACCTAACTTATCTGATTTCATAGTTTCTTAGCCTGAAAGAAAGCCTCACTATGAACCATACTTCCAGCCTTACTCATATCTGACATGGATAATATTTAGATGAGGACTTTGTATTTTAAACTTTAGAGTTACTCCTAAAACAAGTTAAGACTTCTGGGGCTTTTGGAGCAGAATAAATGCCCTTTCCATGTGAGAATAATATGAATTTTGGGAGGCCAGGGGCAGGATATCATACACAAAATGTGTGTGTTCCCTTAAATTGTATATAGCAAAGTCCTAATTCCCAATGTGATATTAAGTGCTGAGCCTTTGGAAGGTAATTAGCTTAGATGAGGTCGTGAAGGTGTAGACCACTGAATAAGATTAGTATGCACTTAAAAGAAGAGAAAGAGACATCACAACTTCCTTTCTTTATCAAGAGAAGGTACAGTAAAGAGGTAGTCATCTGCAAGCCAGGTTGTGGGCCCTCCTCAAAACCAGATCATGCTGGCACTATAATCTCAGACTTCTAGTCTCCAGAACTGTGGAAATGCATTTTTGTTGTTTAAGCCACTAAGGTTATGATATTTTGTTACAGCAGCCAGAGCAGAATAAGGCAGTCCCTTTCCATACTTTATTTGTAGAAGTAACTAAATTCAGACATTACTTAACGAGAGAATTAGGCTTTACCGCCTAGAGAAAATATTGTAAAAAAAGTTTTGGACATGTGTTTTACCACTGCAATTAAGTTATTAGTATTTCAGAGGAGAGGCTTTGAGGGTATGCAAATATCTTGTTACTCTTTTTTTTTTTTTTTTTTGAGTTGGAGTCTCACTCTGTCGCCCAGACTGGAGGGAAGTGGCTGCTCCCGGCCACCACAGCCTCAACCTGCTGGGCTCCGGCGATCCTTCTGCCTCAGCCTTCCGAGTAGCCGGAATTACAGGCATGCGCTACCAAGCCTGGCTAATGTTTTTTTTTTTATTATTATTATTTTTATTGTAGAGATGAGGTCTCGCCAAGTTGCCCAGGCAGGTCTCGAACCCGCGGGCTCAGGCAATCCACTCACTTCAGCCTCCCAAAGGCGAGGGATTACAGGCTGAGCCACCGAGCCTGGCTTCTTGTTACTCTTTAAAGTTTCAATTCCGGCTACTTGGAAGGCTGAGGCGGAAGGATCGCCGAAGCCCAGTAGGTCGAGGCTGCTGTGGCTGGGAGTGGCCACTGCACTCAGTCTGGGTGACAGAGTGAGACTCCAACTCAAAAAACAAAAAAGTTTCATCCACTAATTTTACTTTCATCAGTGGACTTTGCCTGAGGCAACTGTTACTATCGTATTCCCTTTTTTTTTTTTTTTTTTTTGAGTCAGAGTCTCACTGTCACCCAGACTGGAGTGCAGTGGCCAGTCCCGGCCACCGCAGCCTCGACCTGCTGGGCTCTGGCGATCCTTCCGCCTTAGCCTTCCAAGTAGCTGGAACTACAGGTGCGCAGTACCACGCCTAGCTAATTTTTTTTTTTTTGATTTATTGTAGAGATGATGTCTCACCAAGTTGCCCAGGCAGGTCTCAAACCTGCAGGCTCAGGCAATCCACTCACCAACCGAGTCCAGCTACTATCGTATTCTAATGGTGATTTTCTATGTTCTTCATTCCTTCTATATTTATTATTTTAAATGATTTTATAGGAAATAATTATCTCATTTATTCATTGTTATTCATACCAAGATGAATTAATGGATATTTATTTTATTATATTAGTAGTCCAATACTATGGCTGTTTATTTTGTTCCTCAAATCACAGTTATTTTTAATACTGAAAATACCATACTTAATGTTTCAGTTTATTGTACATTTTCATTTGGTCTAAATATCCTTTCTTACTATCCTCTTCTCATTTTTCTAAACTCAATCCAAACGTTCCCTTTGCTGGCTGTCCAATTTGAATAATCTATTCTGGCTTAAATGTACCTTCTCTGAACCTTTACAGCATAAACAGACATTTTTTAAGCTATCTCTCTTTCGCTGGGAGAATCTGTGTCTTGTATCTATGGCCTTGACATCTTGAACAGTGACTAGAGCAGCATATGCACTCAATATGTCTTTTAAAAATGAATTTAATTGTTAATGAGATGTAATGAAATGGAAGCAGGGCATTTGGACTATTCTTTCAGGAAGCTTAGCTGTGCAAGGCAATAAAGGGTACATTCATCAGAAAAAGAATTTAAGTTAGGAGTATCATTCATTTTTCAGATGGAAATGAATTGAAAATACAAAAAATACAGGAAATAAGCCAGGAAGAAAAGAAGTTGGGATTCTAAAAAGATTTGCAGTGACTAACAAAGGAAGGCCCCAGAGGGGGTAAAGGGAGCAAGATCGCAAGGAATCTAGAGGACAGCAAAGATGATAGCCTTGGTCAGAGAAACAGCTAGTGCCATTATAGATTTGCTCGCAGGAGAAAGATGACAGAGAATTAATAAAATTCAGAGCAGCTGTGTTATTTTAAAAGAGAAGATAATATAGCATTCTGGAAAAAAAGTAAGGTTTCACATTTGCTACTTTAATTTAATACTTCTAAGTTGCCAAAAAGAGAGCAGTAGAAAAAGAAGGGTGGGTAATCATCTTTGTGAAACTCACTATTTCTTTTACATATTGCAAAATACACCAGTACCTTAGCTTAAAATCTTGCTGAAAGGAATTTTGCCAATTCCCAACTGCTTCAACTCAAATTTCCTCTACTTCACACCAGCAAACTTCCCCCCCCCACATACACATTGATATTCTCTAAGCTCCCATATCGTATTTTGGAAATATTTCTTTATAGCATATATGCTGTGCCCTAATACCATTGCACTCAGGTTGCATCTAGCTTACCAAGTAGATCTTTTAACATTTTTCTTCATCTGGATATAAACCATATTTTATTCTTATTCATATAGACAGTGTTAGGACAGTACCCTGAATATAGTAATTTCCAAAAACAATAATTTAATGAACTAAAATTAAATTATATATATATGTATAGTTACATGGCAAATATACATAGGGTTGGAGCTTTTTTGTGTCTCTAGTTCTTTTTTTTAATTTAGAGATGACTGTCTCACTACACTGTTCAAGTTGGTTTTGAAATTCTGGCCTCAAGTAATCTTCCTACCCTTGCCTCTCAAAGAGTTGGGATTACAAGAGTGAGCCACCACACCTAGTTTGTCTCTGGTTTTTAAATTTAAAAAAAAAAAGAATTTGCAGTGCTTGCACAAAATCAGAACAGCATTCGTTACCCTTCTACCTCTTCCCCAGTCCCCAACCCCTCTCTCCAAATGCAATGGCTGTTATCTAGACACTTTTGAAAATGTATAGGATAAGTCCCCTGCATCTGTAGTGACGTCCTTCCTGGATGTAGGGACTGGACGGGATGACCTTGGCTAATTCATCTCCATCCCATGAGCAGCTGTAATACAGGATAAGTGAGTTACCCCAATACTAAGGGTGACATTCTCGTGTGTGGGTGCTACAGAGCAAAGAGGAACCAATACTGTAGAGTATTGTGAGGGGAGTGGGCAGAACCAGTCTCCTGTGTTGGCAATATTTGGACCAAAGTGTTCACTAAAGTTTAACCTCCTGCATCCTGGCGTGAGTGGGCTGTATCTCTAGTTCTTAATACAGCTCAGCGGTGTAAAGAGCTATTCCCTTCCTGCATTCACCAATGTTTAAAGATAAACAACATATTTTGCTATCTAGAAAAGAGGAAACCAGTTTTCATTCTAATGGGTGAGATTGAGAGAAATGGTAAATTTGAAAATAGAATTAAATCCATTCCAAAACAATCAATTAAATTATTTTTAGTCATTGAGAAAAGTTTATGCAAGAGAAAAACCAGTATTAAGAATTGATCAATAGCAGGTATAGGAACATCAGCAAGCACGATTAACCACTGAGATTTTGAATGCTGCCAATATTAATTTGTAGTAAAGAGTAAGAAATTATGTCACCGGGCTCGGTGGCTCAGCCTGTAATCCTGTGCCTTTGGGAGGCTGAGGTGAGTGGACTGCCTGAGCCTACGGGTTCAAGACCCTCCTGGGCAACTTGGTGAGACCTCATCTCTACAATAAATCAAAAAATCAGCCAGGCATAGTAGCGCGCGCCTGTAGTTCCAGCTACTTGGAAGGCTGAGGTGAAAGGATCGCTGGAGCCCAACAGGTCGAGGCTGCGATGGCTGGGAGCGGCCACTGCACTCCAGTCTGGGCGACAGAGTGAGACTCCAACTCGAAAAGAAAGAAATTATGTCAATGTATTGACAACATATCAGATTCAAAAGTAGTTTCTTTGATTGGAGAGAAAAGAAGGAACAAACAAAAACACTTTCTCCTTCAGTGAAGCAGGATTTTATGGAAATCCTGGATAAGAAATAAGAAAGGGCCAAATAAGCAGTTAAATCTCATTTAAAAATAGAAAAAAATATAAATTATCCCCTGGTGTTATCACTTTTTATCTTTTTAGAGGAGAATCAAAGAATTTGAGAAGGGGCAATGAAGAAATGACATATAACAAGATACCTCACTTCATGTATATGAGGTTTTCCTAGAGAAAATGCTTTGTGTTTTTTCAAATATTCTATAATTTTTAATAAAAGCTTTCAAGTACCGACAGTTATGTAAAATATATCTCCTATTAATTTGATGATTTCATATATCATAATTAAGGTTTATAATTTTTACTAACGCTGGAAAATCACATTTTCATGGTATTTATTTTGTGCTAATATCACATTCAGGTACTTGTTATCAGAGCCTCTATTTTTTTCATCTAAAAATTGGAGATTTTTTTAACAGATATAGAAGAATTTAAAAAGTTATGTAGTGTAGAGCAATGCTTTTTCTTACTTGACAATCAATAAATATTAAGTAATTTTATTTTACTATTTTCCCTCTTTGAGCAGAATATCAAAATATTAATCAAGAATAAATATCACTAAGTATCTAATCAAACAGTACAGTATCTTTTTTCTAGACAGGAGCTTAAAAATATCTGGAGATAAACTATAAGAATCTTAGAAAATGCAGGAGACACCTTTATGGAAATTGGAATTGGCAACCAATTTCTATTCTGAACCCTAAAGGCCAATACCTTAAGAAATAAGATAGCCAAGTGGGACCTCATCAAATTAATGAGCTTCTGCAAAGCAAAAGAAACCATCAAGAGAGCAGGGAGACAGTCCACAGAATGGGAAAAAATATTTGACAACTGTATATCTGACAAAGGCCTAACATCTAGGATCTACAAGGAACTCAAATGTGCTGAAAGGAAAAAAACCAGCCCATTAAAAAATGGGCACAAGATGAATAGATACTTCTTAAAAGAAGATATACAGGCAGCCAACAGACACATGAAAAAGTGCACAGCCTCTCTCATCTTCAGAGAAATGCCAATCAAAACCATGTTGAGATACCACCTAACCCCAGTAAGAATGGCCATCATTAATAAGACGAACAGCAACAGATGCTGGTGAGGATGTGAAGAAAAAGGAATGCTTCTACACTGTTACACTGTTGGTGGGAATCAAACTACTGCAACTTCTCTGGAAGTCAGTGTGATGATTACTGAAAGAACTAGAAATTGATCTTCCATATGCCTATTAGGAATATACCCCGAGGAACTCAAATCATTCTACAAAAAAAGATACCTGCGCACGTATGTTTGTTGCAGCTCTATTCACAATAGCAAAATCATGGAACCAACCGTGTTGCCCATAGAAGCTGAACTAGATAAAAAAAAAATATGGTACATACACACAATGGAATATTATGCAGCCATAAAGAAAGACAAACACGGACTTCGCAGCAACTTGGATGATTCTGGAGTCGATCATACTCACTGATCTATCATAGAAACAAAGAACAGAGTTCCATGTGTTCTCACTCAAAAGCAGACCCTGAACAATTATAATACTGTAAGAAAGGGATTGGTAGTAGTGGGAAACTGTCAGGGGAGAGGGATGGGACTGGCAGTTGAGGGAAACTGCTAGGGGAGGGAGGGACATATCTCATTAACGAGGGTACCTGTATAATCAACGTTTGTATACCTAACCCTGAATTGTACCGCACAACTTTATAATAAAAAATATATATATTTATCTGGAGGTTTACACCCCATAATCTCATTACTGTGAAATGACTTATGCATAAAAAATGTTTTATTATGGAAAATTTCAAACATCTAATATGAATATATAAAGTCACAAAGTTCTCCATGTTACAATCTGCTTTCTTCCACTGTGATCAAACCATGGCAATACATTTTTCATATGTGTTTACCCATTCCCCTCATCTCCAAATTATTTTGAAACAAATTCCAGACATTATAAAAATGTTACTCATAAGTGGTTTAGCAGTTCTTTATAAAGGATAAAGAGTCTATATTAAAAACACATTTCATATATATAAACACAATTTCATTACCTTGCCAAAAGTAAAGTTTTGTCTTATCATTCAGTTTGAACTTCATTCATATAAATCTTTTTAGATATATTTCATGTATTGCAATTCATATATTTCTTAAACTTTTTAAAATTTTTGGAATTATTGAGGTATGAATTATGAACAATGAAATGAACTCATTTATTTTATTTTTAAAATTTATTTATGTATTATAGAGATGTAGGGTACAATTCAGAGTTAGGTATACAAACATTGATCATGCAGGTGAGGCACACCCCTCTCTCCCCTAGCAGTCTTCCCCAACTGCCAGTCCCACCCCCACTTCCCCTGACAGTTTTCCACTACTGCCAGTTATACTCAATGGAATATTATGCAGCCATAAAAAAAGGACAAATATATGGACAATGCAGTAAATTGGATGGATCTGGAGTCAATCATACTCAGTGATTTATCACAAAAACAAAGAAATGAATTCCATATGTTCTCACTCATAATGTGAACTTGAACAATTATAATGAAATGAATTCATTTTAACCAATTTATTGAGTTTTAACAAATATATTCATTCATGTAATCTCATCCTAACCAATATGTAGGTATATCCATCTCTCCCTAAAATGTCCTCATGACCTTTCAGTCTACACTTATTCTTGGGGTCACATAACCACCGATTACCTTTCAATAAAGACAAATTCGTTTTGCCTATTTTAGAATTTCATATAAATAAAATAATACAACTAGTTGCAACTGTGTCTAGCTTGGCTAAAAAAAAATGGAGATTTATTTTTCTTGATACATTTATAAGCAATTCATTTTGTTTTTATTGCTGGCTAGTACTTAATTGCATGAATATACCAGCTTTGTTATTCTATTTACCTCTTGATGTGCGTTTGGGTTGTTTCCAATTTAGGGTTATTATGAGCAAGTACTTTTGTAGATTTATGTTTTAATTAGTATTGAGTAAGTACATAGTAATCTCATTGCTGGATCCTCTATAAGAAATTGCTAAACTATTTCCTGAACCTCTTACGTGATTTTATATACTGAGCAAAAATATGAACTTCAATTGCTCTGTATCTTTGCTTCATTTTTAATTTATTGCCATTCTTTTTTATTGTAGCCAGTCCAGTAAATGAAATGTTATTTCATTGTTCTTCTCCTGAATTTCTTTTTTATTACTTTTTAAAAATATTTTTTGGTTTTTAATAATAGTATACTTAAGATTTTTTAAAATTAAAGTATAATTGACATACCATAAAATTTATCCTTTTCAGTGCAAAATGTTATGAATAGCTATACGTGTGTGTATACATATATAAAACCATCAAAGCAGCTAAAATATGTCATATTTTCAACAACTAAAAGGTTTTCCCATGCCCCTGTGAAGTTAATCCTCATACCCCTGCCTAACCCTTAGAAACCACTAATCCATTTTTCCCCCTGAAGTTTGCTGTTTTAAAGGTGCAGATAAAGGAAAATACGGTTTTTCTTTGCTCCTTTCACAAAGCATGGTATTTGTGAGTTACAACCATGTTATTTGTTCTTCTTTTTTGCTGAGTAGTGTCATTGCATAGATATGCTGAAATTTACTTATTCATTCATTTGTCAATGACATTTGGGTTATTCCACCTTTTGGATATTACAATAAAGACCCTAAAAATGTCTGTATGGAAATATAAATTGTTTTCTTCTCTAATACCTTAGAGAGAGACTTCTGGGTTTCATAAGTGCCGGTTTAAAGTTTATAAAATGGTAAAAGTGTTTTCCGAGGTGACTGTAGCATAATACATTCTCTTGAGAAATATGAGATTTTCAGTTATACCAGAAATTGACTTCCCAAGTTTTGGTTTTCTTTTTCTTTTCTTTTCTTTTTTCTTTTTCTTTTTTATAAATAGTAGTCATCTTAGTGAGTGTGAGGTGGTATTTTTTAGATAATTTTAATTGGTATTTCTTTAATAACAAATAATTTTTAGCATTTTTCATGTTCTTATTGGTATATTTCTGATAAAGTGTAAGTTCAAATTGCCAACATTTTTTAAAATGGAGAGTAATTGTCTTATTCTTTAGTTATAAGATTTTTATCATATAAGTTCTTTATTACATGCATGTCTTGCTCGTTTTTCTCTTATTATTTGGCTTGCTTTTTTATTTTCTTGACAGTGTTTTTTTTTTCACTTTTAAAATTTTTATTTTGTTTTTTGTTGTTTTTAGAGACAGGCCCCTCACTGTCTTCAATGCTGGAGTTTAGTGGTGCAGTAATTCTTCACTTGTAACCTGGAATTCCTGGGGTCAAGGTATCCTCTTGCCTTGTTCTCCCAAAGCACTGGGTTTACAGGAGTGAACCACTGCAGGCCAAAAGTGTTTTTTGAAGAATAAAAGTTTATAGTTCCAATAAATCTGCTTGTATTTTTCATGCATACTTTATGGTTTTTGTGTTAGAATATGTATAATGCATTTCTAGAATTGTATATATGCATGCATGTATCAACTAAAAAAGAGAGATTTTCTTCCTAAATTGTATCCTTTTAAAACCAACTTCTTGACTTATTGCATTGTCTCAGACCTCCATTATCATGCTAAATAAAAATTGTGAGAACAGACAATGTCAATAATACTGAAAATCATTTAATATTTCATAAGATCATGATGTTAGCTGTAGGAATTTTCTTTTATAAATAACCTTTGTAATGTTAAGAAAATAATCTCCTATTGTTAGTAGTTTGAGAGAACACATGATAATTTTGTCATTTGCCCTTTCTCCATTGATCAATATGATTATATTTTTATTCTTTAATTTGTTAATTTGGTGATTGTCTTAATGTTTTCTTTATTTTAAACTATTCTTGTGTTTCAAGTAATAAACATCATGTGTTCATGAAAAAGTATTCTTTTTATTTATTGCTTTTAGATAGATGTTCATGTCTATATTCATAAGACAGATTTGCTTGTATTTTGGTTGCTGTTTAATGTGTTTGTCAGAATTTGGCATTAGAGTAATATTGGACTCATAGTAATTGTATCCTGTTTTCTCATTCTCTTTTCATGAATTGTATCCTGTTTTCTCATTCTCTTTTCATACTATTGTTTGGGTTAAATTTTATTTTTCCATTTAATGTTTGACAGACTTCACCAGTGGACTTATCTTAACTGTTATTTTCTTTAAGAAAATGTCTCTTTTTCTTTTTATTTTGCCAGTTTTGTTAACAGTGTTATTAATGGAATTTATCATTTGTCCTTGTTGCTTTTGTTAGGCAGTCTTTTTTCATAATGTTCCCTTATTATCATTTAAGTTTCTATGTGATCTGTAATGATCCATTTAATTTCATTACTTTTTCTTCCCGTTTACTATGAATTTCTCTCTAAGCACTACTATGAATGTATTCCCCAAATGTAGATAGGTTGTGTTTTTGCTATTACTTTTAGAATATTTTAAAATTTGTCTTGTAAATTCTTTTTTTTCTAATTCATATGTTATTTGCAAGTGTGGTTTTAAATTTTCTAATATCAGAATATTTGTTATATATTTTTAGCAATTTTTAACTAGTTAGGAGTTTTATTCAGGGAACAATTCAGTATAATTTTAGTCATTTTGGATTTATTGACAATTTTTATAATACAATTCCATCTTTTGAATTACCTCTTTCTCCTAAAGGTATTACAGGTTCTAAGCTAAACTGAGATGTGCATAAGTGTTTAATTTTTAATACATATACAATTCAGAGTTTTTACAAAATATACTGCCCTCACACACCACCACCATAAAATATAGAGTATTTTATTCACCCTCTAAAAATGTCTTGTACTGTCTGCAGTCATTCTCCTCTTCCTAGCCCTACTGAATGCCTTCTGTCACTTATTTTTTTGTTTAGTATTGTGTAGTAAGTATACTCTCTAAAAATTAAACAAAATTTGTTTAATCAATAAGCAGTTGATGGACATTTGGGTTTTTAAAAAAATTTTGAACAATATACGTAAAATTGCTATAAACATTGGAGAACAAGTCTCTGTGTAAACATGTTTTAATTTCCCTTGAATAAATATAGATATTAAAGTAAGTCCATGTTTAATAGTAGAAGAAAGCACTAACCCAGTGTCTATATTAGTTTAAATTATCATTAACGATATATAATTTTTTTTTTTTTTTTTTTTTAGTTGGAGTCTCACTCTGTTGCCCAGACTGGAGTGCAGTGGCTGCTCCCGGTCACCGCAGCCTCGACCTGCTGGGCTCCGGCGATCCTTCCGCCTCAGCCTTCCGAGTAGCCGGAATTACAGGCATGCGCTACCATGCCCGGCTGATTTTTTTTTTTTTTTTTGACTTATTGTAGCGATGAGATCTCGCTGCCCAGGCAGGTCTCGAACCCGGGGGCTCAGGCAATCCACTCACCTCAGCCTCCCAAAGGCGCGGGATTACAGGCTGAGCCACCGAGCCCGGCTAATATAAAATTGTTTATTGCTCCACACCCATGGCAACACCTGGTGTTGCCAATCATCTTAATTTTAGTTATTCTGGTTGATATATAGTGGTATTGCATTGTGGTTTTAATTTTTATTTCCCTGAAGACTGATGCGATCCAGAAATTTTCTTGAAGTGATTTGGCATTTATGTTTCTTTTTTGGTGAAGTGTTTATTCCAATGTTTTATCCATGTTTTAATTAGCTTACTTTTTTTCTTATTCCTGAGTTTTTCTTTTTTGTATATTCTAGATATAGATATAAATTTTCTAGTGTCAGTCTTACCTTGTAGTTTTGCTAGCAATGTCTTTTAAAAGCAAATGTATTTTACAATTAGTGTATCAATTTGTATTTTTAAATGTTTGCTAGAATTTAACTGGGATTGCATTAAATTGATGGCTTAATCTCCTGATCAATTAATATGGTGTATCTGTCTTTAAAGGTTTATTTTCATTAATTTATTAAGAAATCCTGTATAAATGTCATTGTTCTTGTATCCTACATATTTTATTAAATTTAGTGTTAGGAGGTTATAGTACTATTGTATTAATTTTGGAAATATACTAAATTTCAATACTAATATAAATAATGTAATTGATTTTTAATTTGATCCTGTATCTTCTTATATCGTGAAAGCCTTGAATTGGTTCTAATAGCTCTTGTATAGCTTCTTTAATATTCTCTACATAAACAATTATAATATATGTGAATGAAGACATTATTACTATTTATTTTTCAATATATATGCTATGCATTGGCTTTTTTTTTTTTGCAAAGTTGATAGACATGGTGAGAACAGGTTACCTTATCTTGCTTCCAGACTTTAAAAGGAAGAATTCTGTCTTTTGTCAATAAGTATGATGTTGAATATTGTGCATTTTTAAAAAAATAGATGTGCAATATTAAGCTAAAGAAGTTTCCTTCTATACCTTGTTTGCTTAACATTATTTTAATAATTGAATATGAATCCTGTCAAATGCTGTCTGCATCTGAGAATGATCATATCATATTTCTTTATAATCTGTTAATATAATTAAATACAATGCTTTAGTTCTGAACTCAAACTAATCTTGTATTACTGGAATCACACTTGAATGGAATGTAATAAACTGTTTATATATTAGTTGATTGGGTTTGCTAATATTTTATTACGGATTTTTGCATCCATGCTCAAGAGAGTTACTGAATTCTGATTTCTTTTCTTGCAGCATTTTTGTTTTGAAACCAGGGCGATGCTATGATCATAAAATTAGCTAGGAAGCATTCTTTACTATTCAATTTTCAGGAAGAGCTTGAGTATAAAAAGTTTACTTTCATATTTAATATTCATTATAATTTGCAGTGGCATCTATAAATTCAATGTTTTTAAGTCCATTCAGGCTATTTAAGATACATTTTAATTCTTCAGTAGGTTTTGGTAGTTTGTGTTTCCAGATATTCAAACATTTTATTTAAGGTGTCATGTTTACTGACATCAATTTTCTCATAATGTTTTCTTATGTGATTTTAACATTTGAAGGATCTGGAGTCTGACCTGTTTTATCATACATGTATAATACCCTATTTCTCTCTTTATTCTGGTTTCCTAGTTAGTTTGGTTAGAGGTTTATCCAATGTATAAACTATCTTAATGTAACATATTTTGTTTTTATTTGTTTTATATATACATTTTCTCTTTTCCTTTATTTTGGTTTATAGATTTAAGTTTCTTATTATTTATATTTAATTAGGGGTAATTTTTTCCCCCTTTTTCTCCATCTTAGGTGTATGCTCAAATTTGTGATTTGAATACTTTTTATTTTCTTATATATGCATTTGATCATATGACATTCCTCTAAGAACACTGATTTATCTGTTTCCTACAGTTTTAACACATCTTGCTTTCTTCTCAATTCATTTCTAAATATTTTCCAATATCCCTTAAAAATTTATGTTTTGACCCATGAGTTTAGAGATTCACCAGGTATATTTCTTATATATTCTGATATACTTTAATTTCATTGTGTTCAGATAAAATGCATTGTATTGTTTTGATCCTATTAAAGGTATTATGATTTGTTTTATGTACCAGAAAGTGATTTATATTCATGAATGCTCCATATCAACTTAAATCAAATCTGTTGTTAGTAAGATCTTTCTAAACTTGTCAATTAAATTGGTTCATGGTGCTCTCAAGTGTACTTACTGGTTTTCTGCTTACTTGTTTTGTCAATTTCTAAGAAATAAATGTAGATTTGCATTTCACCTTTTAGTTCTACCAATTTGCCTTTGTGTAATTGAAATTGCTGCAGTTAAATACATATGTATTAGATTTATTATACCTTATGATGAATTAACATTTCACAGTTTGATGATATCTGTCTTTATCACTGATATTTTTCTGGTTTGTTTGCCTAATGTTCACATTAATTTGTTTATTTTGCTTACTAACTGTATATATTTTCCCTTTCTTTTGTTTTATCCATCTATTCTTTCTTTATATTTTAATTGGGCTTAATAGACAAATTTCTTTTTTAGACAGTAGGTTTTTAGACCAATTTGTGCTTCTATGGTTTTTAATTATTGCATTTAGGCCACTTATAGTTAATATTATTGTAATAAGTCTCATATCTATTGTTTGTATATTGATTTGCTACTTTAACCCTTTTGTTCCCTTATTTCCTTTTATCTGCCTTTTTAAAAAATTAATCTGACTTTTATTTTTAATTTTCTATCTCCTTTATTTAATATTATAATCAATATATATTTGCCTTATGTATTATGTGCTTATGTTATTTGCCATACATATATAATACTATATATGTATGTTTTATAGTATTTATTTTCCTTCTTTGCTTATTAACTATACACTGTTATGTATCTTTAATTATTTGCTCTACAATTTACCATATAACAATCTTCAAATAATATTATTCCATGTTTACTATAAAGCCTAACAACATTGTATCATCACAATATTATGCAAACTTTTTTAGTAAATAAGGAAAAATAAAATATTTCTAAACTTAAAAATGAAAAATTTGATGCCAATTCACTTATTCACATAAATGCAGAAATGCTACATAAGATGTTATCAAGCAAATTACAGTTTAGAAAGAAAGAATAATATGCCATGATTTTTTTTCCCGTATTGCAAGTTTGGGTTAATTTTCAAAACACAATTTATACAATACACATTAGAATTTATGTGGTTTTCTCCAGTGTGTAAAAATATCTGATACAGTTCAAGTTTCACAATAATAATATATTGTAATAACTTTTATTTCCATAAGGTAAGTAAATTTTTGAATATCTTAAACGTTATCTACAAGAACAAACTGACAGAAAGCGCCATACATAATAATAATAGTGATATATCAAAATCACTTTCCCTGCATTAGGAAAACTTACAATATTATATCACTATTTTTATTAAGCGCTGCATGTAATTTACATATTATTAAATACTGGATGTAACATATATGATGAAAGAAATCTAACTGAAGAGTACAAGATACCACAATAAAAACCTGCAAACCATTAAAAAAATTAACAATACCTGAATTAGCTGAGTAACATATTTTATGTATTAGACACCAATGTTGTAAAGATGTGAACCACTGTCAAAATAATCTACAGATTAAATAATTTACAATTTATCACCTTCTCTGAACCTTTTACATTGTGAAAGATGATGCTATTAATACTTATGCCAAGACAATAGAGTAAATTTTAATTGTTCCACGCAGGCCTCATTATATGGTCACCCCCTAGCTAGAGTCAATCAATTTCTATTAGAAAATACAGCATGATGCTTTGTGAAAATTTACATGATAATCCTAAGGTTTATATGAAAATCTAGCAGTCAAAATTAACAAGGGCAAACTTTCAGAAAAACAAAATTGGAGAACTAGCATAATGTGTGGTTTGAATGTAACCCCTCCAAAATTTATGTTAAAACTTAATCCCCATTTCTGATGACATTGAGAGGTATGACCTTTTGGGAAGTTAGGAAGTTGCTGTGCTCATCTATGAATTAATGCCCTTGTAAAAGAGACTTCAGAGAAAGTTCACACCCAGATCTCTAATTTTCATTGCTGTATAATACTATACTTTATTAATATGCAACCAATAATTTATCCCATCTATGATTAAGCATTCTGGATTGTTTTGACTTTGTGGATATCATAACGTTTCACACAGTATGTGATTGGTACAGTTGACTATGAACCTGACTGCTTTCCTATATAAGACTACCTTTATAATGAATGATGTTCTCAAATATATCTTATGCTAAACACCAAATGAAGATTATTACATCAGGATATACTCTACTAAAAAGACTAGGTCACTGTATATCTTTTGGGGATCAAAATAATAAATGCATTAAAAGAAGTCATCTGTATCTCTAAAAATTTTATTTTCCTTCTCCTAGACATTACATTGGCAAGTGAAATCAGAAAAAATGAACTAAGATTAGTGTTGTGAGATTGTGTGAAAAGCTATTGCTTTTTTGTCTTGAGTGTGTCATATATCATTTTCCACATTAGAGGTTAGCAAATGAGTTATCTGACTTTTTTCTTATTTTAAATAATTTTCTGTTTTAATCAATGCTATAATTGTCCCATCATATCCTGTTTTTCATTAATGTGTAATTTGCTGTCATTTATTTATTTTGACTTTAAAAATTTATTTTGTCATTGTATTATAGTTTTATGTTTCACATATATATATGTATATATATATATTCATAGTTTTCCATTGTTATTTGGGAACAGTCTTAATATCATGCATTTTAACTATTTTTATACTACTGGGCCCTCATTGCTGATCATAAATCAGTAGTTGGGTCACACATGACTCATTCAATGAATGGTTATTATGTTGCCTTCTTAATATACTTCTTTGTTCTTTTGAAAATTACCCCACTTGGCCGAGCTCGGTGGCTCAGCCTATAATCCCGCGCCTTTGGGAGGCTGAGGTGAGTGGATTGCCTGAGCCTGAGGGTTCGAGACCCACCTGGGCAGCGAGACCTCATCTCTACAATAAATCAAAAAATCAGCTGGACGTGGTAGCGCATGCCTGTAATTCCGGCTACTTGGAAGGCTGAGGAGGAAGGATCACTGGAGCCCAGCAGGTCTAGGTTGCAGTGGCCGCTCTCGGCCACTGCACTCCAGTCTAGACAACTGAGTGAGACTCCAACTCAAAAAAAAAAAAAAAAATTACCCTACTTGAAATAATCATAATTTTAGGTATGATTTTTGAAGCTTCAGTTTCTCCTACTACTGTTGATTTGTATTAAGTGCCAAAAAACCTCTTGACTTAAAAAAGTCCAAAAATATGTAAAATAATGAAAGAACTGCCATAGTAATTTTTTTCTATTCACTCTGTGTTGTCATCTTTTATTTAATATTCACTCTGTGTTGTCATCTTCTACATTTATTTAATCTCTCCTAATCTCCTGAAGTGCTGAATGCTTCCTTCTACTTCAGAGGAAACTCACTAAACTATACCTCTGCAAAGATTTGTTACAGAACCCCAAGAAGATTACAGGATAACATGACATAACTCATTGTCAATTCTTTCCCTTCCACCACACATTCGAGTCTATTACATTATTTAGATCTTAATTGATCAAATAATTGCATTGGTACCAAGATCTATCTGCATACAATGTACAGTTTTCATGCTTATCTGGTACTTCCAACAAATAAACAGATTATCCCATTAGATGTGTGCGAGTAAATGAAAGTTATTCCTCTACTTCTTTTATGGCTTTATATAATTATGGAAGATATTCATGCTTAAACATTCACTTGAAATGTACCATTCTAGAGGGAGGGACCCAAGATGGTAACTATGGAGCCGCAGACCAACACCTCTCTTGCCAAACAAGGCAGAGAGTAGGGACCTAGCTGCCAATAGACAGAGACACATGAACACTTTTGGACAGTGAGGCACCCTCCCCTAGCAGAGGTTGCTTTGAACACATAGAGACCAGAATGTAACAGCAGAGGCAGGAATCCCTGAGTGTGCTGGCTTACACAGAAACCAAAGCCCTGTCTAGTGAACAAGAGTGGGTGAGTGGTCTTAAGATGCTTTGGATCAATTCAACCCTCCCCCCCAGGCATTCAATGAAGTTGTTGGTCCTATGCTGGAGGGGTCCTGGTCAGGGCTTAGTAGTGGGCAACTGGAGCCCAAATGGAATGAGGAACAAAACCTGTAGCTCCATGAGCACGGTTTCTGACACCCAGGTGGGAAAAGTTTGCCTGTATAGTGGACATGGCTGGTGCCTATCACCAAAAGCTGGTGGCTGCCTTTCCAACCAGATCAGAAAGAATAAGCACAAAGCCCTGCATGCCTACCTACCAGATAGATTCCACCCCCACTCTTCTCCCCTCCAAGACAAGGAGCTCATTATTTTGCAAAAGCAGAGTGTGGATTTGAACAGGGAAGGAGTGACACAAAAGACACTTGAAGGCTTTCTTGGTGGGACGGCTTCTGGACTGCAAACCACAGATGACAGACAGGGGCACATCCTCCACACCTACTCTCCACAGAGTGCTGGCAGCAGGAATTAAAAACTAACCTGACTATATTAAGAGTGGGAGAGAAAATCTGCAATAGAGAAACCAGCCACACAGTGCTCCTCTCTTTCTCAGTGAATGACCTGTATAGAACCACAGGCAGGACCCTAGAATGGAGGGTCATTGACTAGCTTCAGAACAACAAAACAAAAGTGTAGTTATAGACAGGGAAGAGAAGCTTGCCATAAATGAGTAAAAATCAACAAAAGAAAATAGGCAACCCTCAGAGTTCTAAAGAAATAACAACTGAAAAAGCAGCTAAAGAAGCACAAATAATGGAAACCCCCCAGGATAACTTGTCCTAGATGACAGTCACAGAATTCAGAAAGTGGATGGCTAAAATAAACAGAACTAAAAGAAACTAGAAGTGAGACTCACTGAAGTCTTACAGGAGGTAAAAGCAGGATTAACCAATTATAGAAAAGCAATAACAATGAAAAAAATTATCCTGGAATTATTCTGGAAATAACAAATGAAAAAAATTATCCTGGAAATTAAAAAAAACAAAAATAGTAACAAGCATAGAAAACAGGATCAATCAAGCAGAGGAAAATATCTCAGAGCTTGAAGATCAAAATATGAAATTAGTCCAGTCTGTCAAAAACATAGAAAAAAAAGTTCAAAACGAAGGAGCATAGTCTTCGAGACATGATGGACTATATCAAGACGCCAAATCTATCCCCGATTGGTGTCTCTAAGCAGAAAATGAAACCAAGAACACTATGGAGCAAACATTCTATGGGGTCGTACAACAAAACTTCCCACATCTCGCTAGAGAGGTGACCATACAAGAACAAAAGATTTAGAGAAATCCCACAAGGTATCACATGAGAAGACCATCCCCAAGACACATAATAATCTGCCTACACAATGTAGTAAGAAAGAAAAATCTCTAAAAGAAGCAAGAGAGACAAATCAGACTACCTACTGGGGAGGACCCATCGGAAGTGCTCCAGACTTATCTGCAGAGACATTACAAGCCAGAAGGGACTTGGGTCCCATTTTTAATGTTCTCATAGATAATCAATTCCCTGTCAAGACTTTCCTGCCCTGCCAAACTAAACTTCATTGGCAATGGAGAATTAAAATCCTTCCCATATGTCCAATTTCTAAGAGAATATGTTGCCTCTGGACCAGCAATTAAGGAGATGCTTAAAAAGAAATTGAACACAGAAAAAAAAAGTCATACCCAACACAAAAGTTCTCTTAAGCAAAGAGTTAACAAAGCATACAGAGCACTCACAAAAATGAAAATACACACCACACATATATAAACACAAAAGTAAAAAAAGAAACATAAGAACCCTCTAAGAGACCTATGACAGGGGAAAACTCTTACATTTCAATAATCAATGTGAATGTCAATGGACTAAATGCACCACTGAAGAGACATAGAATGGCAAACTGAATAAAGAAGCATGATCCAAGAGTCTGTTGCCTCCAGGAAACTTATCTTACTGCAAAGGACATCCATAGGTTCAAAACTGAGAACTGGAAAATGATCTTTGTGCATATGAAAAACAGAAGAGAGCAGCTGTAGCGATTCTAACATCAAACAAAGTTGTCTTCAACCCATCAAAAGTTAAAAAGGTCACAACATAGTGATATAAAGCTCAGTCCACCAGCAAATAATATTAATCTTAAACTATTCACTTAATATCTATGCATCAGGTTTTATAAAACAAGTAAGTAAAATAAGAGAGAACATTTACTCTTACACAATAGAGTTGGAGATGTAAATACTCCACTAACAGTTTTAGATAGATCATTGAGGGGAAAAAAAAAACAACAAGGAGAACCAGATATTTAACTTGACGCTCAATTAAATGGATTTAATAAAAATCTTCGGAAAATTCCATCCAAAATCTACAGAGTATAAATTCTACTCATCAGTATATGGAACATACTCCAACATTGATCACATTCTCAGACATAAGTCAAGTGTGAACAAATTTCAAAAGATCAAAAAAGTACAATGCATCTTCTCAGGTCACAGTGAAATCAAAATAAATATTGCCACTATAAGATTCCCCCAAAACACAGAAAAACATGGACACTAAACAACATGCTGTGGAACAACCTCTGGCTCAACATGGAAATTGAGATAGAAATAAAAAGAATCCCAGAAACAAATAAAAACAAAGACACATCATATCAGAACCTCTGGGATGTCATGAGAACAGTGTTAAGAGAAAAATTTATAGCATTGCACTAACATCACACTTAAAGGAGTTGGAAAGACAAGATCACCTAAATCCTAACTTCTGCTGTAGAATCCAGATCACCAAGGTAAAATCACAATTGCAGGATATATAAGAAAAAATACATCATAGAAAGGAACAGCAAGACAAAAAAAAACCAAAAAACAAAAAATCTGGTTCTTTAAAGGATAAAGCAAGATTGACAAATCTATGGCCAAATTGACTAAAAAACAGAAAGTACAAATAAAAACAACCAGAAAAGCAAAAGGTGAAGTTAAAGCTGACCCTGAAGAAATTCAAAAGATTATTAGAGATTACTATGAATACCTGTATACAAAATAAACTAGAAAAGGGGCAGGGAGGTGGAATTAATGGTAGTCAATATCTGCCTGGGGAAGGTGTGGGCACACCTCATCAAGGGTTCTGTACAATGAATATTTGTATACCTAACCCTTAATTGTACCCCACAATTTTGAAATAAAATAAAATAAAAACTAGAAAACCTAAAGGAAATGCAGAACTTCCAGACATCACATAGCCTCCTATGTTGAAACAAGAAGAAATTGAAATTCTAAATAAACCAATGATAATCCAGGAAATTGAATCAGTCATACTAAATCTCTTCACCAAAAAAAGTCTCAGACCAGATTGCTTTCCAGCTGAATTCTACAAGACACACAAGGAGGAACTGATACCAACCTTATTAAAAGCATTCCAAGCCGGGCTTGGTGACTCAGCCTGTAATCCCCCGCCTTTGGGAGGCTGAGGTGAGTGGATTGCCTGAGTCCGCGGGTTCAAGACACACCTGGGCAGCGAGACCTCATCTCTACAATAAATCAAAAAATCAGCCGGGCATGGTAGCGCATGCCTGTAATTCCGGCTACTTGGAAGGTTGAGGCGGAAGGATCACCGGAGCCCAGCAGGTCGAGGCTGCAGTGGCTGGAAGCGGCCACTGCACTCCAGTCTGGGCGACAGAGTGAGACTTCAACTCAAAAAAAAAAAAAAAAAAAAAAAAGAAAGTATTCCAGACAAACAAGAATGATAGAATTCTCTTCAGCTCATACGATATACGATAAGCTAGCATCATACTGATACCCAAACCTGGCAAAGACCCAAAAGGAAATAGAATTATAGGCGAATCTCCTTGATAAACATAGATATAAAAAGTCTGAACAAGATACTGACAAATCAGATTCAACAACACATCTTAAGTATCATCCACCATGAACAGATGGGCTTTATTCCTGGGAAACAGGGCTGGACAAACATTCAAGATCATAAACATAATTCAGCACATTAACAGATGTAAAATCAAGAACCACATGATCACCTCATTAGATACAAAAAAGCATTCCTACAAAATCCAGCATCTCTCTTGATAAAAACCCTTGAGCACCTAGGTATAGAAAGACTATTCCTCAAAACAGTAAGAACCAACTATGATAAACCCAGAGCCAACATTTTGCTCAATGGGCAGGAACTGGAAGCATTCCCCCTAAGAAGTGGAGTGAGAAAAGGATGACCATTCTTACCCCTCCTGTTCAAAATAGAGTTAGAAGTCCTAACCAGAACAATCAGGCAAGGAAATCAGGTTATCCAAATAGGAAAAGAGGAAGTCAAGCTATCCCTCTTTTTGAATGATATGATTCTATACCTAAAACACCCTAAGGAGTCTGTCTAAAGCCTCCTCCCACTGATAAGCACAGTTGCATTCCCAATAACCACAGACACAAAAAAATAAAATATCTTGGCATCCACCTAACCAGGGAAGTGAAAGACCCTTCTAATGAGAACTACAAAATGCTTCTCAAATAAATCAAGGATAGCACAAACAAATGGAAATGCATTCCATGCTCAGAGATTCAAATAATATTATCAAGATGTCCATCTACCAAAGACAATCTACAGATTCAATGCAATACCCATCAAATTGCCAACATAATTTTTATCATACCTGGAAAGGACAATACAGAAATCCATATGGAAACAGAAAAGAGCATGAATAGTCAAAACAATACTAAGAGGAAAAAAAAACCAAACAAACAAACAAAAAAAAACCAAGAGGTATCACACTTTCAGACTTTAAACTTCATTACAAGCCTACAGTAACTAAAACAGTCTGGTATTGGTACAGGAATAGGCTCATATACCAATGGAACAGGACAGAGATACTAAAGCAAAAACACAAACTCTCAACCAACTCATCTATGACAAAGTCTCCAGTAACAATAACTAGAAAAAGGAGACCATATTTAGCAAATAGAACTGAGAAAACTAGCTGACCACATGCAGAAGAATTAAACTGAGATCCCTACCTATCACTATGTACAAAAATGTAAAGCCTCAAAGTATAAGAATCCTTGAAGAAAATATAGGAAACACCATTATGCACATTGGTGTAGGCAACACATTATTTACCAAATCCCCAAAAACAAATCTCATAAAAGATAAGGAAGACAAGTGAGATCTCATCTAACAGAAAAGGTTTTGCACAGGAAAATAAACCACCAAGAAAGTAAAGGGACAATACACTGAATGGGAAAAAAATATTTGCAAATTATGCATCTTGTTGGGAGCCAGCCTTGGAGGCTCACCTGATTGACAAAGTCCAGGTGCGCTGAGGACCCCTGGCCGCAAAGCAAGCCCAGGAAGCTGAGGCCCTTCTGTCTTCCACCTTCGCTGTTTGGTACAACCAAAGAATTCTCTGCAGTTGTGGAAGAAGAAAATGGCATGTTTATGTGAAGTACTCACAGCTAACCTGGAAATGTCATGGTTCATTTTTCCATTTCCCACTATGCCGTTTGGCCTTTACTAATATATGCAATAGTTACACTCTGAAGCACATCAAGAATGCTTTCTTTCACTTGGTTATAACTTATTAGATATTGCTTGAGTAAAAAATGATATAAGTATATGCACTCTTTATTTGATTTAGAATTATGTAGTTTAGTGTTTAGACATGAGGTTTTTTAGAAGCACAAGTTTATAGTAAGTTCATTATGAATTCATTATAAGTTCTAACACTTATATAGGAGTTATGTAGGGTGATTTATAACACTGTTTTCACAGACTTAGGATGAAGATTAATTGTTAAGGTTTTTACTTAATTCAATATTTAAAATTCTAAGTTAATGTTTATAGAGTGGGCTTTCACTGAATTAATAATATACTAATTGGATACATTTATGATAAATTAATTAAAGACAGAAAGCAACCTTGGGAGCCCGGGAAACATTACTAAAAGCTTCTTTTGAGTTTTCTTTAGAAATAAACACTGCAGGATAAGAGAAAAGTAATGAAGACACCTGGACAAGGAAGGCGATTACAAAGCTTTGAAGGTCATAGAAGCCCCAGAAAGAAAACTCTTGATACATGGAGAAATGTGCACTTGGAAACTTTCTTGACACATTTCAAGAATTATAATTTGGGACTTTGGACTTAAACTATGATTTTTGGCTTTATGAAGAGACTCATTGACTAAAAGCAGATAGTGTTCTTGGCTTGTTTGTAGCTTCTAGACCACTAGATGGTGGTAATTTTTAAAGAATATGTACGTGAAGGAATTTTCTTTGTCTTGTCCCTTTACAAATGGTATAAAAGCTTTGTGTTAACTAACATAAATTGTCATCTGTTCAGCAAGCAGGTGTCCAAGTATATTATTTTCATCTTTCACCTATTCGTCTCTCCTTCAGGAAACCCAAGACCCGGTAGGGGCAGGACCCCCGCAGCATCTGACAAAGGCCTAACATCTAAGCTCTACAAGAGACCAAAGTGAAACAATAAAAACAAACAGCCTGACTAAAAAGTGGACAAAGTACATGAACATTTTTCAAAATATGACATACAAGCAGCCAACAGACACATGGAAAAATGCTTATCCTCACTAATCATCAGAGAAATGCATGTCAAGACTACAATGAGATACCATCTAACTCTGGAAAGGATGGCTATCATCAGTAAGTCAAAAAACAACCAACAGATGCTATTGCTAGTGTAGAGAAAAGGGCACCCTTCTATACTTTTGATGGGAATGCAAGCTAGTTCAGCCTCTATGGAAAGCAATGTGGTGATTCCTAAAAGAATTAACAATTGACCTTTCAAATAATCCAGCAATCCTTCTCCTGTTAATATACCCAGAGGAACATAAATCACTGTACAAAAAAGACACCTGCACAAGCATGGTTATTGTCATACTATTCAAAATACAAAACATCCGAAACTAACCCCACTGTCCATCGAAAATGGAGTGTGATAATAAAATGTGGGTACATATCTACAATAGAGTATTATGCAGTCATAAAGAGCAAAATCATGGACTTTGCAGCAAGTTGGATGGAGGTGGAGACCATAATACGAAGTGAACTATCACAAAAACAAATAACTAAATCTGCATGTTCTCACTATTAAGTGGGCCCTAAACATTAGCACATTAGTTGCTGGGCACTGCTGGGGGTAGTGGGGAGAAAGGTAGGGGGCACATGAAAACACAAGGGATATCTGGTCCATTACCAGGGGAAGTGAGGACCAGCCTATGTATAGTTAATCTTGACTTGTACCTCACCGCTATAATAAAATAAAACTTTTTTAAAAGAAAGGTATCATTCTATGGAAAAAATATGCTTTTATAGCTAACACCTATCTTGTCAATGGCAACATAGGAGAGATTTGAAATCAATATAATAAAAACATAGACTTATAGCTATATGTTACAAGGATATGCTAACTGAGTACTCCTTATGAATTATAAACCTGTAGTTTATAATTGGAATAGTGTGTTCCCAAACTAGAAATCTTCTGTTGGAAATACTCATTTAAAGAATGTATCAAACTCAATATTTTTCACTGTGAAGTTATTCCTTTTGAGGGAGAGAACAAGAAAGTATTATGAAAAAAACAAGAATGAGCCTGTCAACTGTAAGATTTATATATCAAAAATGGCTTCTACAATTTTAACAAATTGGGTACATCTATTTGTACAGATAACAGGAACCAATTCAAAAAATTCATCAGTTTGTGATACAGTTGAATGGGTGCTCCATAATCCAGACTGATCATTTTCACAGCCACTTGTGAAGATACTAAATGGGTTTGTCCATTCATGGATGTTTTAATAATAAATGAGGACAAATTCTGAAAAATTACAAACATAAAATTAAAAAATAATAACATAAATTATAAATTATCTAAAATTAAAGATAGTGAGATTTCTAAATGAAAATATGCAAAAGTTTGCACCTAGCCAAATATTGATTAAGGGCTCAAAAGTTGAGTCAAGGTTTCCTGAATTTCTATCATTTCAAAATAATGTTAAAAGACAATTCCATGACTCTGTTATATTTGTTATTTTTTCCTCATGGGTCTGGCAAGGAAGACAGTGCTCCTCTTTGTTCTAGGATATCTTTTCAAAGCTATCTATGTAGTGAACAGCCTTGGCTTATGGAAATAATGTTTCACCCAAAGTAAAAGTCAAGCTTTTTGTGCTATCTTGTATTAACTACTACCTCCCTCAAGAACAATGGCAGGCACTACTCTTCAGAATGATTTTAAAGTGATGTGTCCCTTGAAAGCAAAGGCATTTTTAATGTTCACTGTAAAAGATTTGGGTTCTCTAAATCAGGGATTTTTGTTGATTTGTTTTTTAATGCAACTTGCTGTGTATGCAGGTATTAACTGCCTTTTAAATCACTCTATGGTCACTGGGGTTCAGGAAACCAGAATAAAAAATGCTGATACTCTGACTATTTTGCTATGAGTAGTAAACTGTTCTTCATCACTGACTGAATAGTCTTATGTCTTCTTCCAGCCTCCATGTAACTTTAGCATTTTAGTTGATTTTGATTACACCATTGTAGACTTAAACTAATATTTACTATGTTTTTGCTTCACAGAGCATTTTCAATCTGATACTTTATTGCAAAAAATTACATGATAATGAGTTTATAGTTAAAGAATTCCATGTTCGCTATTTTCTACAGTCATCTAGTCTTGCGGAGTGTTGGAATGGCTTCTGCAACATTTGATTCAAAAAGAGTTCTGATTCTACCTCCATCATTTCCTCCTGGTTATATATCTTAGTAAGGTAGGCTGGTTGTTAAGCTGCCAATAGAAATTGACTCATTGTCAATGTCCTCAGAAAGGAACCATCTTCTGTTGGTTGCTTTCTGAATAATAACTGAAATAATAATTGGAACAATAGGTTCACAAAGACCTATTATACAAATTAAAGACTCTGCTCTGATCATTTTTGGACATCATATATCTTTCTTATTTCTAATGACAATCTTAAGTTGGCATTGCTGAAATATCTTCTGGGTGCCAAACTGCCCAAAGGGGAACTTATAGAATTGTAACTTAATTTTGGTTTATTACCTGGATTCCTTTGTTGGATTCTCATGGCCCTCGATCATAAGGATAATGACATCATCTTTGAGTATACTGTTCATGATGCCCCTTTACATTTACCTACATGACTACTTACAAGTCTTGTAAGAAATCCATTGTCTCTCATTCACTTGGCATTACTGGACAAAAATTCTGAGTGTAAGTAGGAGGTGATTTAAAAAAATGTGAACTTCTTATTACCAGAAAGCCATATACTAAATATTCTACAGTATAAGGAGAATAAAAATCTTAGAATTTAATACCTCTGATACCAAGAGCTATTGGGGAGAGAAGGGCATTATGACATTTATCATTCAGAATTGCTAACAGCCTTAGATAATTTGTCTTTAGGAAAAATGACCTAGCCAGGCTCGGTGTCTCAACCTGTAATCCCGTGCCTTGGGAGGCTGAGGTGAGCGGACTGCCTGAGTGCATGGGTTCCAGTCCCGCCTGGGTAACTTGGCAAGACCTCATCTCCACAATAAATAAAAAATTAACCGGGCGTGGTAGCGCGTGCCCGTAGTTCCAGCTACTTGGAAGACTGAGGAGGAAGGATTGCCGGAACCCAGCAGGTCGAGGCTGCAGTAGCCAGGAGCAGCCACTGCACTCTAGTCTGGGTGACAGAGTGAGACTCCAACTCAGAAAAAAAAAAAAAGAAAAAGAAAAAGAAAAGGAAAGAAAAGAAAAATGACCTAAAGCATCTTTTTCAAACAATTATAATTACTTTAAATTTTACTGACTTATAGATCAGCTAACACTTGCCATTGACTTTGACTGTTATATGGTTGATATTTATCTAAATTTTTCTCGTGTTCACTAAAGTCAGCATATCATAGCCCCAGAACCTACACTTTCCATATAAACACCCCATAGCACCTGCATAGTTTTTTCCCCAAGGCTATTGCTACTCCTCATCTTTCTATGAGTTGGACAAATGCCATGTTGGAAGATATAGAGAATTCTCCCCAAGAAGCAAAGGACACGTTTGATTACCACTTTGGAAGATAAAGATAGTGTCTCCCTCCTCAGAAGGCCAATCTGGCAGGCAGAATTCTAAGATGACCTCCAATAGTAATCTATTTTTATAATTTCCTCCCCTTTGAACGTAGGAAGATCCTATGAATGAAATGAGATATCACTTCAATCATTATGCTACACAATAAAGAAAAAGAAAGTTTATCTTGAACAGGTTTGACCCAATTTAAATGCCACACAATAGAAAATCAGAGAATTATATCACAAAAAAAGAAAGAGCAATTTATACTAGGTTACCTGAAAGAAACCAAACATCCACTTAGTAAACTGCCTGTATGGGCTATCCCTAAGTAACTGTGGTCAGGTTTTAGGATCTGAGAGGTTATCTTACCAACCATCAACAGGAAAATGGGGAACTTGATCTTTATATCTGCAATAAAAGGAAGTCTTCAACAGCCGGTAAGCTTGGAACCGGTCTCTCAACAACAAACGATAGCCACAGCTCCAGTGTCACCTTAATTTTAACCTGAAAAGACCCGAATAAAGAATCCAGCTATTCTATGCCAAGACTTCCGCTCTACAAAAATGGCGAAATTATAATTATTGTTGTTTTAAGCTGCTAAATTTGTAGTAATTTGTTATGCAGAAATAGAAAACTAATACAGGAGGCAAATTATTGCCTATTACAAAAGACTTGGGTTCCCTAAGTTCAAGGAACACACAATTCACTGCCATGTATAAGAAGGTATCATTTCATTTTCTTTGCATTGTCTTATTGGGATTTGGGATCAGAAATCTGACACAAAATTCTGATGTACCAGTAACTGTTATTGCTGTGAGCACTGTGTTGTGTCAAAAAGTCTTGTGCCATTGTTTAGTATCTATGAAACCATGGTAGATTAAGTTATGAGCTTGCAAGTAGAGTAAAATCCCAGACTTCACATTTATTCTCATATAACCTCCTTCAAATTTTAAAGAGCACTACTTGTTATATCCATGAGGTATATAAAGACTTAACTCTATAGCTATGGATAATCACTAAATTCTGCTTGATCTTATATAATTACATACTTGCGGTCATTTAATCATGATTGATAAGAGTCATTTTACTTTTGTAGTCATTTAAGACAAATGCTACTATGTCCTTTTCTGTTTTAATAAATAGAAAAGTAAAGGTAGTAGAATATAGAAAGCTAAGACTTCTTTGCTAACAATAAATTCTAAGATATCTTTTGACATCTTTTTCACTACTCTTACTCCCATTAATGTATACATATTTTAAAAATTATATATACATATTACACATACAGTTTTAATTATCACCTTGAAGTAAATCCTTCAGAGATGTCAGCACAAATTTAGAGTGAATAGTAAACATTGAAATGACTCACATAGTACAATAGGAGCAAATGCATTGTTGAAAAGATTGTTAAAATTGCATTTTAATTTTATAATCAGTAAATACACATTTGTCCAAACCCATAGAACATACAATGCCAAGAACAAGCCATTATGCAAACTATGAACTTTGGATGATAATGACATACCAACATACATTCTTGGATTGTAACAAATGTACTGCGCTGATACAGGATGATGATAGTGGTTAGGGGGAAGTATATATATAGGGGATGGATAGAATTTATATAAGAATTCTCTGTACTTTCTCCTCAATTTTTCTGTGAACTTAAAACTGTTTTAAAAACTAAAATGTATTAAATTTAAATAATAAATAATACACAAGTTAGCTAAGGACAATGAGCCCTAAGAATCACAAGTAGCATATAGAAGCTGTAAAACTTGAATTTTTTCACTTAAAACTTTGTTTAAATGTCAGATCTTTACATGTAAGAATTAATTTTACTTTCATATCTCTGAAAAGAGTTTTAACTTATTAGAAATTTTCTACAAATTGAACTTTAAAAAGTAGATTTTTATTCTAGAAACTTTTTGTTTTTTGGTGCTCGGCCTCCTTGTATATTTGCTTATACATGAGACACTTGAAAACTAAATCATTTTTAGTTGATATGAAGAAAAAAATATACACTACTTACCACATGTAGTTGTCGGGGTGATGTATTAAAATTATTTTCTGAAGTGCAAAAATGCTGAATTTCTACCCGAGAAGATTTGTTAATACAAGTAGGAAAATTAAATCTATGCACCATTTAAAATTTAAAAAATGAAAAAGATGTCTAATGTCATTTTTAACTACAAACAATTAATTAGTTCACTAATGCATAAAAGGATAAAAATATTTCTAATCAAGTACAAAATTATTTTTAAGAAACTTAAATCTTGTGTCTTAGTGAATATAAAGTTTTAAAAGTTGTGTCTCTCAGTCATTAAAAAAAAACAAGTAAACCATAAATTTTAGCTTGTGATAATATTACCTAGGATGCTTGCATTTTCACTATGTGACAGACATTGTTCTGAGCACTTTGCTTTATTAATTAACTATTGCTGCATAGCAAGTATCCTCTGATCTTTGTGACTTAAAACAACAGCAATTTAATTATAGATTAACTTAGTATCTATGATTGTGTTAATTGACAACTTGAGGTAAGTTCAACTATGGGTCTTCTCTTCAGCTATTCTAAGGAGGTTTATTCTACAATCTAGAGTTGATATATTGTACAGTCACCTAATGGTCATCTAGAAATTGGCAGTTTTAGGATGACCTCATTAATATGTCACTGGCTGGGTGTCAGCTGGGGTGATAGAAATGACTGGGTAACTTTTTTTTCATTATCTTGTAGGCTAGCCTGGGCTTGTGTTTGTGATAGTTGCCCAGGTTTTAACAGAAAGAAGTATGCAAAACTTCTTCAAGGAAAACCTTAAAACTAGCACTCAGTTAATTTTACCACATTTTATTGACCTAAACAAAGAGAGGAAAGGAGACTGCAGTTTAATGAATGAGAGAATTTAAAAATCACATTGTGTGGAAAATACAATACAGGGTAAAAAAAACACAAACACAATGATTTTTTGAGATCTGTTACACATGCATTATCATATTTAATTTTTCAATTAATGCTAGATATTTGTATTAATATAATCTCCTCTTTATAATTGGAAAACCCTGGGCTTGAAAGAGGTAGTAACTTGGGTAAGGTCAAAGTCCCAGGGAGTACACAGCCTGAATTCTAGTACAGATTTGTCTGTTTCCTGATGCTACTGAGTTATCCACTACTATTCTGTGCACTGTAAAATCTGCATGTGTTTTGAATAGATTTTCATACAATGTTTGAATTTGCGAGTGCCTATTCAGTGAGAAACATGAATAAGCAAAACTGAAAAGACTTCTGTTTGCATCTATTTGATCCATTTTAGTATTAGTTTCCTAATTTATTTTTACATCATTTAACCTCCAAATGTGTGCATCTTTCACCGCTAAGCCAAACCAAAACAAACCAGAAAAAAAAGGATAAAGAAAAAAAACTTTTAAAATTTTTGATTAGGAGTGTAAATAATAGGAAGAAGATCTATTGCAGCCAAAGAAAAAAATCTACACAAAAAAAGTAGTCTATAGTTATTGTTTCAAATATTCATGTTTTAGGTACAGAATGTTCAAGGCCATTTTTATATATTTCATTCTACTGCCTGTCATCATGTCCTATATTCTTCCTATAAGATCTTCAATTTTCTTTTCTACTTGCAAACAGCTCAGTGATAACTGCATTTTATCTTTGAGTTTTCTTTCTTTGTTGTACTGATTATTGTCTAAATAAGTACGTCTTTTCCTGAGGCAGCGATTTCTTTTCTTAGCTTTTTTTTTCTTTTGACATTAACTTACATTACGATAATATACTAAAAATCATTCTTAAATGAGCCAGGGGACACTACAATTTGCTTAATTGTTGATATGATGCATCCTATAAATCTCATGATTGTTTATTAACATAATTAAATCACATGTAAATGTAAGTAGAAGAAAATTTACTACTTAGAACTAAAGACTCTGCTTCTTGTAAAAGACCACCCTCTGCAGTGGGGAAAAACGAGGTAAGAATTACTTATGAGGTAAAGGAAAGACATGTAAATAGTCACTATACACATCGAATGATGAGTACGTTAATTAGCAGGCATTTATTGCAACAACATATTCTAGAAAAAATATAATCATAAAATATACTTCTTCTTATAAAACGGCAGGTAGTAAACTTTCAAAACCATACAGACAAGTTAGATAAATGTTGAAATTATGGTATAACAAATGTGAAATAAGTGCTATAAACTATAAGCCCTACAAAAATTTGGGTGTTTTAAAACAGTTTATTTTTTTTAGTTGGAAGAGTCAATGCCTTGCTATCAGATCTAATTTTCCATTGGTTTAATAAACCAGATTTCTAAAATTTCCTTCCTCTTGTAAAGGCAATTATCTCTCTATGACCAAAAAGAAGAGTTTGTAAACTTTGATGTAGTTGATTCATCTTCAAATAGACACAATTTGGAGTGTTGGCCAACACTCATGACTTTTCTGTGTTGAAGATGTTTGGAGGGCTACAGGAAGCCACAATCCAGACACAAATTGATTAGATCAGGAGGAAGCAACTAATGTGCTTGTGTTTTCTCCTGGGCCTTTTGCTAGTGATGAATGAGATCCTTTATAGTGAGAATTTGAACTAAGAGACAAAATACTAAATAGTGGCTAGATGGAAATGCTATATCAGCTTACTAGTGTATAAACAGAAAAAGGTAGTTTGGAGAGAATAGTGTTGAAGAAAGCAGGGCTTTAGCTGGACTCGCTTAAATAGTTGTGTTTTTTGTTTGTTTGTTTAGTTTTTGAAATCAAGTCATCATAGCTGTAATACAACTCATTGATTAGAGTTACAGCTATCCAGATGAAACCTGAACTCAATAAAAATAACCTTCCAATTTATGGCACACTTCATATGATTTAGGGAAGTAGTAAAAATGTGTTTTGATTGATTTTTATTTTAGAGAAATTGAAGATATATTGTGTGTGTGTGTGTAAACAATCAAATTGTGCACATGATTCATGAAGAAAATGATCTCAGAACTCTGTTGTAATTATCTAATATCAAACATAAATATTAATATTTTTAAATGATACATCAAGGTATAACATAAAATGTACTCAATAAATGTGCAATTTGTTAATTTTTTTAAAAAACTAGAGTTATGCAAACAATATAATCTAATTAAAAATAAATTAATTTTTGAAAGACTAAAAATATTATGAGGAATAACATCCAATGTCATTAAAATAAAAATGAAATGTGTAAAAAGTATACCTATGGTTTTTTGTTTTTCCTTAAAAACATATTATTCAGGTAAGTCTTATCCTCTAAGAGTTTAAAAATGAAAGCATATAAAATTAATAATGGTATATATGGAGATACATAGCAATTATTTTAGGGAGCAAATTTGTAATCTAAATATAATGAGGAAATGAGACAAAATGAAAGAATGAAAAAAGTGTCTAAGATCATTGGGCAAAGGAATGAACTGAACAGAGCAGATGAGCTTCCTTAGATGATGGTGAAGATAAATGCTTGCAGTCAGCCTGATTGATGATGCTCCTGAATTCTAAGGTCCTGTTCACCTATTACACCTTCTCAGCCATTCCTACCCTGACTCTATTCTCTTTAGCAAAACTTCCTTAATGGCTATGTTACTTCACTTAGAATATTGTTTTCTGTTATTGCTATTAAATTCATCTATTCAATTCAACAAATACTTATTGGCTTCCTACTGTATACAAGGCATAATTCTAAGCACTGAGGCTAAAATAGTGAACAAACAGAATATCTTTCTTCATAAAGTTTATATTTCAATGAGGGGTAGAGTCAATAAACAATCAAAGAACCAAGTATGATATCAGGTTAAAATTTTAGAATAGTATAGCAGAGCAAATAAGGCTGGAACTAGACTCAAAAAGGGTCTATTTCAGATAATGAGGTTAGTGAAGGTGTTTCTGAAGAAACACTCTAGTTGAGGTTTGAAAGAAATAAAGTAATGGGCTTTGTGAATCAGAGTTAAAAAACTCCAGGCGGCGGAAGTGAAAAGTGAAACATCCCTGGGCTGCAATGTATTTGAAGAACTGCAAGAAAGCCAGCAAGTCCGTGGTAAAGAATCAGATGCACCTAGTGGCCAGATCATGCTGGGCTTTATGAGTCAGGAAAAAATATGAATATTGTTCTTAATGTGTTAGAAAGTAGTTGATGGGTTTTGATAAGAAGAAAAAAAATCTGATTCCATGTACTGCACATACATGTACATCTGTTTTAGCAATGTCTTGTTTTACAGGATACATTGGTTTAAGAAACAAGTTATTAAAGTGTTATGACCTGAAAGAGTAGTCTTAGGATATTTACCTGCCTGTGTCTCAGACGTCTATCTAGAAAAAGAGGGCTAATTAACAGGAAAACATGATATAAATGAGATTGAGCCAGTTTCCTACTACAGAGTAAGCAGTACTTTTCAGTCTCAAAATTAGATTAAGTTAATGAATATTAGGGCTGTCAATGAACAGATAATTGACTGAATGTGCTACAAGTTTGAATTCAAGCCAGTAAGAGCAGATTCTATAGTATAATCAGGGGTGATGTCTAAGATTAATTTAAGGATGTTATTAAAAGTATACTTCTGCATAGAATCGGTACACATTTAAGAATATATACTCAGAATTATTTTAATTAAAATTATTATTTTATTTTAAATTATTTTAATTAAAATATGACGATTATAGATTTGTATGCTTCACAAATAAGCTGGTACTCTATAATTACATTTTAAAACAACTTGCAATTCAACAGATCTATTCTAATTTGATGTTTAAATTTTCCCATGACTTGTATTTACTATTTTGGGAAAAACTGAAAAGAATTTTTTAAAATTTATTTTAATAATAGTATTTTTTCTACTATTTTTGCATATTCTGATTCCTCTGCTTCAAGTCTCATCTCTTTTATGGTCAGCCTTTACTAATTTTTGAAGATTTGGTTTCATATTACTTGTGATAATAAATGTTTTTTGATCTCTATTACAAATTAGCCATTCAACTGCACAACAAATATTTGAGAATGAACTGTGTTCTTGGAGCTTTTCTAGGCAATAAAGACAGAGATAAAAAACAAAGCAGAGAGTGCTTAAACTAAGACCTATGCACTCTCAACTTTAGGACTCTTAGGGCATTTACATTCTAATGTGAAAAGGTAAACACTAATACAGCCTTTCTCACCGTTCTGACACAAATTTCCAAAACTGATAAGTAAAATAAAATAATGTGATAGAGAGTGGCTTCTAGGGGAAGAATGTTGCAAGTAGAAGAAGAAAGAACAGCAAAGGGTTCTTATGGGGATAGGTTCTGCATGCTCAAGGAAAAAAAACTGTGTGAAAACAGCTTAAATTGATGTTAGGTGAGATGAAAATTTTTTTAAAAATTAATGAATAAGAAAGAGGAGTGGGTAGACCACTAAAAGAAAGATTGCAGTAGCCCAGGTGAAATGTGTTAGTTTTTGGACTTGAACTTTAACATAACTATATTAAAAGTATGTTAATATATTAAAGAGTCGGAACAGGGTTAGTAATTATCAATGGGTGAAATGTAGAGTGCAAGAAAAGAGAAGTTTCAACTATAAGTCCCAATATTTTGTCTGAGTCACTGGGTCAGTCATTTGTGCTAATTGCTGAGATAAAGTAGGATTGAGAAGCAGCATTATATGGGGAAATCAGCAGTTCTTGTGTTAGCCATAAACGATTTAGGATGTCCCTTAGATACTGAGTATGCCGCTGGATGTATAAATCTCAGGGGAAGAGAGAAAAGTCAAAGGTTGGATTGTCATTGAACAGATAATAATTCCAGTTATGTGATTTAAGGTTACCATTTGAGGAGGAACATCATCTAGACAGGAAAAGAGCTCTAAAAGTATAATCTTGGGTCCTTGGAGCTTTGAAAGAGGAGAATGATTATGAAAATGACTGAAAAAGAGAAGTCAAAGAAAACTAGCCAAGGGTGATGTTACAAAATAGCTAGCAGTGAGTTATCTCCTTTGGCAAACGTGGAAAATTCAAGTAAACGTAAGAGGACATTGGTCTGGTCTGTAATAAGTAATGTGTAGGTAAGAAATGGCATGAGTAGTTACAGCAGTATGATTGAAACACAAGCCTCATTGGAGAAGGATGAAGAAAGAATGAGAAAGAGAAAATGGAAATTGCAAATACAGACACCTCTCTGGGAAAAAGTTGTTTTGGAGGGTAGCAAAGAAATTTGGCAACAGCTACAATACAGGCAACAATACACAAAGGGAGTGTTTTTGAGCCGGGCTCAGTGGCTCAGTCTGTAATCCCACGCCTTTGGGATGCTGAGGTGAGTGGATTGCCTGAGCCCGCGGGTTCGAGACCCACCTGGGCAGCGAGACCTCATCTCTACAATAAATCAAAAAATCAACTGGGCGGCATGCCTGTAATTCCGGCTAATTGGAAGGCTGAGGCGGAAGGATCACCGGAGCCCAGCAGGTCGAGGCTGCGGTGACCAGGAGCGGCCACTGCACTCCAGTCTGGGCGACAGAGTGAGACTCCAACTCAAAAAAAAAAAAAAAAAGGGAGTGTTTTTGTTTATTTTTCTGATGGTTGGAATTAAGGTATATTTGTGTGTTATTTGGGATCATCTCCAAGAGAATAGAGAATTTATTATGCAGTAGGAAAAAAAAAAAGAGAGACAATTGTAAGAATGATGTTCATGAAAGACACTTGGAAACCAGAACTGAAAATGAAGGGTGGCTTAAGATGAGTGTTGGTACCTTTCATTCATACATATAAAAGTATATGTTGTTTCAGAATCAAATTGATGAAATAGATGGTGAATTGCGAAGTAATTCTCACTTTATTTTTGTATGTTTCTCTAGGGAATATGAGGTGAGTTTTTAGCTGGGGAAAATGAAGTCATGTTTTTGGAGATTGGAGAGAAATGGAAAAGAAGATAAATGATGTAAAAAAGAAAAAGTACAGGATAGATATAGCAGAAGTGTCTGAAAATGGTGTGTGGTCATTGCATATTATGGCTAACATTTAATTCAGGTTGGTAAACAGGTTATTTGTCAGATAGGTTATTAAATGTATTCCTTCTTTATGAGTCATATGCCCACATTTTTAAAGCAAGCAGTTTTAATGATAGAAAAATTGAGAGATTTGGAAAGGTGAAAATCAAGTATATTTTGAATTGATCAAGAGTGCCAGGATAATTTACCTCTGCATAGGCCAAAATGAGAGCTGGGCTACACTGAGAATGGACATAACCTTGAGAAAGGCAACTCCTTTAACTCAAGAGAAATCCCTCAATTCTCTCAACCTTAAGAGAAACTCAGAGGTGAGCCAAGGGCAGGCAACACTATCTGCAAGTAGCAGAGTGAATGCCAATGTCCTGAAAGAGTGGTAGTAGCTCTTAGAGGTGTAGTGTTATAGCATCCACTATAGAAAGGGCTCCTCTTCATCTTGTCTCTGAGTTTGTGAAAATTGGCATCATAACTTCTTTTAACATTTGAAAGATTTCACAAGTTAAACTATGCTGATCTACAGTTTTCCTTATGAGATGATTTTTAATTGCCTACTTAATTTTTTAGTAGATATGGAAATGTGATTATTTTCTGTTTCTTCTCTCGTTTTGGCAAGTTGTATTTTTTCCAAGTCAAATGACTTTCTTTAGATTTTTAAATATATGACCATGAAATTGCTCCTGGTATTCTTTCTATGTAAGAATTATATGTAGTTATAGCCTCTTTTCTATTCCTGATATTAATAAATTTGCTTTTTATCTTTTCTTGACGGAAATTTTCAGCCTGGACCTTTCAAAGAACTAACTTTTGGTTTTATTGATTTTCTCATTGATGCATTTTTTTAATTACTATTTCATTTATGGACACTGCTTTTTTTTCTCCTTATTCTGATTTCCATCGTGATTTCTTCTGTGACTTATGGGATATTTAGAAGCGTATTGTTTAATACTTGAAAACCTTCTAATTATCTTTTTCTTTTGATTTCTAACTTAATGCCACAGAAATTAAAAAATATATTTGGTTTGTAATCTGTCTTTTGAACTATGCTTTTATTTGATTATATCCTATCATATGATCAATTTAATAAATGCTACAGGTACACACAAAAGTAGTTTATTCTGTTAGTCTTATATTTTATATATTATGTTATTTGTATGTTGTTATTATATCAGTTACTGAAAGATGTGCACTAAGAGCTTTCATTATGATTGTGAATTACTCTATTTTTATAGAAAGATTAAATGATTCTATTAGATGAGTGCACATTTGGAGTTGTTCAAATAGTTATGACATCTTATCAGTTTTATCCATTGAAATACATCTTTAAATATGACCTTGTGTGTTAATGTCTATTGAATAGTTTCTAAAATTATTGGGGGATATCTGTATGATATATATCATTTAGCAGTTAATATTTCCATATATTTATATTTAAGGTGCTTTGTTGATAGGCAGTCATTTTTTTACCTTATAATATTTATACCATGTATACTTAATGCAATCAGTGAAATATTAAGATTTATACCTACTATATTTTCTACATTTTCTACTGATACATGATCCATGATAATAACTATGAGAATAATATATGTATTTTTCTAAATAATTCTTATAGTTATTTATTTTACATTTTACATTATGCATCCTTTACCAACATAAATTAATGCTTTTACCATTCCCAGAAAAATATTATGGCCTTGTAGCACTTTGACTTCATTTACTTACCTTGTTCTATTTGTTTCCATTTCATCATGTATCTTATTCCACATGTATTTAGACATGCAAGATATAAAATTTCATATATATATGAGAAAAGACCTAAAAAAATCCCAGAATTTATGTATTAAAAATTGAATATTTATTCTTACATGTTTAAATATCAGTCACCTTCAAAGTACTCTTCATTTGATGCAATACATCTATTGAAATGCTTTTTCCATTGCTCAAAACGGTTTTTGGAATTCTCAATTTTGATGATTTTTTTTATGTTTCTGCCATTTTTCTTTTCACCTCTTCCACATTGACAAAATGTTTCCCTTTGAGAACTCTTTTCATTTGGAATACAAAAAATAATAATAAAGTCAATTGGGAGAGATCAGGTGAATAGGGATGGTGGAGAAAAGGAGGCATGCTTTTGGGGTCAAAAACTGTGAACTCTCAGCTTAGTGTGGACAAGTGCACTCATACATCACACATCATGAAATGGGAAACATATTGAAAGAATCTAAAAAAACCCAAAATTCACTGAAGCTGAACACAGTCTCTCAAACACTAGCTAGTACACTGATGCTGATGGGATCCTAGAAAAATTACCTGTACTACAAGGGGCCTGTTTTATATATATATATATATGTTTTTGTGGGGAGGGTCCACCCTTGTACATATAGAAATATGCCTTTATTTGTTCTGTATTTCCTTTCGTGTTGGTCATCATTCTCTCTTACATCTTAGTGTTTCTTTGTACTTTTCTAATACTCAAAATTTCACATTACATTTACTCAAAGGTAGCTCTGCTGACAATAAGACTCAGTTTTGTTTGTCTGTAAATGCCTTTATTTCACATTTATTTCCATTTATTTTGTTGAAATTTTTCTTTTGGTATATAGGTTTTGAATGGCAGTTGTTTATCTTTTACTTTAATAATTAACTCAGTTGTTCTCTGGCTTCTATCATTTCTGTTGGGAAATTTCAGCTATCAGTTTTATAGCTCTTTGAAGGGAATGTTTCTCTTCTCTTGCTGTTTTTTTAAATTTATTCATGAATTTTTATTTTTAGCACTTTTACTACACATGGCTTCATTTTAAATCATCTTCCTGGATTTAATGAAGTTTCTTGACTCCGTGACTTGATGTATTTTATCCATTGAGAAAATTATGGCCATTATCACATTAAATATTATTTTTGCCTTGTTTTCTCTCCCCAATATTTGCAGACCATATGTTTATATGGGTTTAAGTTCACTGTGTGTGTGTGTGAACTTCCCATCTTGTGTTAAACCCATCTATTCGGTTCTTGTTTCCTATTCTTGCATTTTCTTTGAGTTCTAAAATTTCCATCTTTTTATACATTCTAGTTTTCCTGATGAAAGATCATCTCCTTTCTATAATCCAAAAGCCTGGACTATCTGTAATTCTACTTACACTGTTTATTTGACCTTTTGGTTCTTAATATGCTTAGTAATTTTCTTTTAGCGAAAATATTTTATGTGGGAGATTATAGAGGCTCTAAGTGATATTACCTTTTTTCCAGTAAGGATATACAATATTCTTTGTTGTGCAGCCTGTGTAGAGGTCCATGATCTAATTTGGAAGTCAGCTGAATCCAAGTTGGGTTGGTGGTTTTAAAAAATTTTGATCTATTGTTTATTTTATTCTTAGATTGTAGCTTTCTGTTTTTTTTTTTTTTCCAGCTAAGAGTTAGGGTTATTTCTGGAGTTTATTCCTCTTGCTGCATCTTGAACTTCAATTTTTGTCACTTCCATTATGTGTGTCTGCCAAAAGCTTCCTTCTGTTTTTCAGCAGCTTTTTTGTTAGCTTCTTATCTTTCGTTCTGAGCAGCCCTTAAGATGCATAAATGCCTTCAGAGGAAAAATACAAACTTTTGAGTTCACCTTTTTGATCCTCTCTTTCTTCAGAAATCTTGTATCATTATGCTTTACCTTGGTAGCCTGACATTGTTTTTTGTCTGCTTAGTATTATAAAATGGCCACAGTCCCTACTTGCTGCACTGCTTCATTGCTGAGGCTCTCTTACTGATTTCTCACCTTCTAGCATTTGTCTGGAATTGATACTCTAAGAGGGCAGTAAGTCTTTAAAATTTCATAATTTGAGAAATGTCAGCTTCACCCTTGACAAGAACACAGGCCAATAACCAACATAGTGTCTCATGAGAGAAACTTGTCTTCCAGCCCTGTTCTGCCACTCTGGTATATATTAAGATATCTGTTGTCCAAGTCTTGTGGATGCAGCTGGATGACCGTAACCTAATCTAAAATCTCATTATTTGATATAGATTGATTGTCTTAAATACTTGGTTGTAGAGGGTTACAAATGAACTTTGTAAGAAGTCAAACTATCATCTGGGAACTAACCCTAAAAGAATCTCTTTTAGATTATTAGCATTATTCTTAATAGTATGTTGTGGGGAAAAAACCCCTAAGATCTCCATTTTACAACTGTATGAATCAGTGGATCTCACATTTTAATATACATCAATATCATTTAAGAGTTTTTAAGTATATCTATATATCTAGATATAGATTTTTTTTTTTTTTTTACATAAATGAGGTGAAGTCTCACTATGTTGGTCTGGTCTCAAACTCCTGGACTCAGACAGTCCTTAAGCCTTGGCCCCTGAAAGTGCTGGGATTACAGGCATGAGCCACCACGCTTGGCCAATATCACTTAACAAGTTCTCAGGTAATGCAGATAATTTGTTTCTAGGACCAAACTTTCAGAATCATTTATTTAAGTGAAAAAAAAAAACTTCGTATATGTGATAAACCATGGAATAAAAATGAGGAGAAAACATTTCCCATATTATTACGTGTTTAGTAGTAAATAGAATTTTGAAGTTAACCAGACAAAATTATTTATTTTGTAAGACAGGAAAATAATGCTAAAAAAAATGGATTTGCAATTGTTAATGAAGAAGGTTATTAATGACAGAACTAAAGCTAAGATCCTATTTCATTAACTGTTATATCGGTTTTCTTTCTACACCATCCTGATGAGACAAACTCATTTTAGATGAATGCTATTAGTCACTCAACAGCCTTTTAAAACTGAAAACTGATAATCAGAAAATTTGTATTGATCTTAAAATATAAATTTATTGGGCATAATAAGCCTAAGTTCTATGAAAAGCATGATGTCTTTAAAAAATTAACAATGATCATAATGAACAGAAAGGTTATCACAGTATAAGTGGTTCTTAAAGCAACAATTAAATTAATTAGTTAAGCATAATTAATTATTTGATAAAAGAGAACATTTCTAGACTAATTATCTGTAGCAGTAGAAATATCGACAGTAGATTTTTTGTTATTTTTTTTATTAACAGCTGTTAAAACATCCTTCATGAAAACATATGTGAAATTACTTTAAAGTCAATGAATACAGTAAATGCATATTTTAAGACCCAGTGTTTTTCTTCTTTCTTTGTTTTTGTGTTGCTGCTGTCTTATGTTAGAAGGGGAAGAATGCAATGTTGCTATAAGTCTACTTCTAAGATATCCCAACATCCAATGTAGTCTATTGAAGGTAGAAATTGGTTTTGATTATTATCTTAGTCCTTTAGGTAAGATAACAAAATACTATAAACTGGGCATAACTTATAAACAATAGTTTATTTCTCACATTTCTTTAGGCTGAGAAGGCCAAGATGAAGACACAGGCAGATTCAGTGTCTGATTCACAGGTGGTGCCTTCCAGCTGTGTAGACACACATGGAAGGGGCAATACATTTTACTGGGACCTCTTTTACAAGGACAGTAATCCTATTCGTGGGGAATCCACTGTCATAAACTAGTCACCTCTCAAATTCTTCACATCCTAATGCCATCACATTGATTATTAAGTTTCAACATATTAATTTTAAAAGAAAAGAATTAATTTTAAATTTAGAGCAATTACAAATCCTCCCCTCTTTAAGCCTAAACCAAGTGTTGAGCTCACTGAGCATGGTGATAAAAGTGTCAGTTCGGCATTGCAACTTAGATATGTTTAAATTATTAATTTAGCTTTGATAAATCTTAAAACAAGTGATCCAAGAACTACTATACAGCTATGAAAAAAGAGAAAAATCATGTGTTTTACAACAACATGTATGCAGCTGGTGGCCATCTTCTAAATGAATTAATACAGAAACAGAAAACCCAATAACACATGTTCTCACATGTGGGAGATAATACTAAAAGTATTATCCCATGTTCTCACATGTGGGAGATAACACTAAAAGTGGGAGATAATACTTAGTACATATAGGCATAAGGATGGGAACAAAAGACATTGGGGACTCCTAAAAAAGGGAAGGAAGGAGAGTTACAAGGTTTCAAAAACTATCCATCAGATATCATGCTAACCATTTGGAGGATGGGCTCAATACATGCCCAAACCTCACTCTTAGGCAATACTTGTAACAAAACTGCACATGGACCCCTTGAATCTAAAACCAAAAAAATGTAAATAAAAACAAGTTTATGAGGTAGAAATGACCATATAGGTTTTCTAAACACTGTTGTCACTTAATTGGTAAAATCATGCTGTCTTGAAATGTTAGTGACTTTATCAAGAATGTACAATTAGTTGTTGCATACTCAGGAAGAAACCTGGGTTACTTGTCTTACTTGTCATCACTTATCAGTTTCTTTTCATCTTATTACTACAACTTACAACTATTTTAATTGTATAAACTCTGCTACCTTTCTCTCTTTTACAAAGTTTCAATTTTAATATATCATAACTTCTGGTACATGGTCTTTCACTTCCAATCAGGATATTATTCTGACAATTCTGTGTTTAAGTATATACAGGTATATTAAGTGAAATTACTTGCAGACTGACAAAATGATACCTTTGGTAGTAATTTCTTTTGGGAACAGTGGTTACCACTAAAGCTTTTCTATTTTAATGATTTGTCTTTTATACATAAGATTATAGAAACATCTCAAATACAAGGGTTACTCCAGACTTGGCATTCCATTTTAATCTTAAATTTTTCTGCATATTAGGTTTTATACATATTAACCAGAAAATCTATACTGCAAAAGCATTCCTAGTCATCAATATTTTGTCCTCCTGTTATCATGAATAGTGGAAATAGTCCATAAAATTCTAGGTGTATGTATTCATGTAAAATATTATATGTTGCCTCCCTAACTAGTAATAGAGAAATTCTCAATTTGGGCTTAACAAATATTCTCACCATAGTTTTATAGATATAGATATAGATATAGATATATAGATATATATGTATATATGTATGTATATATTGTACATTCTCAGATCAATTTCATCTAACACTGCTTAAGTAATCAGTTTTTATTATACATAAGAATTTTGTAGATTCTTTATCTCAACCACCCCCCAAAATAAATATGTATATGTTATTACAGAAAGTTTAATGATAAACTCTAAATATAACCTTTCTTATTGTAGAGAAATTGCCTCTGAGGAAACAGATATTATGGATATAAAATAATATTAACAGGCCAAATATAAAATGAATCAGAGAATCAGACAGATTCATAACCTGGGAATGAATTAGAATGAAGTAAAATCCCTTTGGAAAAATTGATCATGGACCATTCTTGGAATATAAGCTTTGTGAGCACAGCAGTATTTTGTCCAGATTTTTACTAGGTCTTCAGTACCTAGAAGAGTGTCTGGCATATACTAGGTGCCCAATAAACAGTGATTAACAATTATTGATAGGGTGAATGAATAAAATAATATGACATAATATGATAGAAAAAAAGACACTTAAAAAGTCAAGGATCATATTTCATCTCTTGGTGGAAAATGATTTCCAGATAATGTTTTCTTTTTCTGTGAAAATAATTTCTCTATTTTATTACTATACCTTATATATATTAATTTTGCTTTCAAAACAAAAGACAAATCAATTTTAATAGGAACTAAGCATCTTGTAGTTAATATGTTTCATGAAATATTATTCAGATTACAACTGGGTGGATATATCTTTCCACTTCAATCTAGTGCAATGTATTACAATCTACCCATGATTAACATTTTTAAAGGAAAACCTCAGTAAAAATTTGCATATAGGGTCACAATTTGAGTCACAAGTCAAAATAAGCACATTTATTAATGGTGTATATACATGGATGATCTATTTAAAAGGTAAAATCTCACTGCCATAAAATAATGATAGGAAATATATAGGGCCTTTTTTTAAATGGTGAACTATTTAAATACAAGCTAGGCTAAGGCAGACTTTCAGATGAGATAGTGACATGAACACACATTTAACATTTCTCATTGTAATGGCCGGAATAATGTAAAAAAAGAAAGAAAGATAGAAATCAGCATAAGCACTGTAAACTAAGGAAGAATGTCATTCAAGTACTTGAAAGTTAAAGAAACTTCTGCTAGATACCATGAAGATGAGATTAGTTGATGGAAATCTGATCTAATTTGATAACCCACAGGCAGCAATATGCTTAATGAGAAATGAAAAGCATTAACATTATTACTTTAGTGTCATGTATTTTCTATGAACTTTACATGCATTTACTTATTTAGTCTTCCCAGTCTTATAAAGCAGATATTCTTATTAAAAAAAACAGAATCTAAGGTACTTATCCAGGAATCCACTAGTTGTTACTAATTTTCAAAGCTAGGATTCAACATCAAGCAATAAGGTCCTAAGCCAACATTCTTAGCTACCCCGTTGTCTTGCCTTATAAACTAATAGTTACATTATAATACATCTATGCATCTTGGCTCTACATAGAGATAGAAAATATAATTTAGAAAAATATTTATTGTCAGATGTAAATATCCACAATTCATAACTGAATTGGGAAAAAAGTCTAAATTAATATAAATGAATGTACTCACATATATGTTTGATTAAGCATATTAACAATTATATTTATCATTAAGGAAACTTTTGGGTGGTTTCTTTCTTCTTTATATGTGAATAAATCTCACTATTGCTTTCATATATGAAAATTTGACCACATATATATTTAGCTACATGCTTTATTCTTTCAGAAAAGAAAATCAGTGTATGAAAGAACTACTAGTAAACATGACTTCAAGGAAACATATGGAGCAAAACAGAACTGTTGCAAATGTGAAAGTAAACTTAAAGGTAAAATTCAAAAAAAAATGTGAAAATGGTTAGTGTAATACATTTTTCACAATTTTAGATTTTAAAATGCAGTCTAGATAGTGGGAAAGAGGTGAAATTCAAGAGCAGGTAAATTGGTTCTGGAAGAGATTGCCACCTTTTCCCTAGATATCACCACTGGATTAATATATGTTACATATAATCATTATAAGTGTACAGATAATTATTAGTATAATTACAAACTAGATGCCTAACACTGAAATTAAATCATCTCAATAGCAAGTCTACAAAATAAAACTAAATTAAAAAGATAAACATTTTATTTAAAACAGGGATGACTAAATGGCAAAAAAAGTCTAATAATGAAACAATAAAGTAAAACTTGTTAATGATAAACTAGGTGATTAAGATCAACTGTCCCATTAAAGGACATGGATTTCAATGCAGAGTCTGAAGCCATTTTTTTTATCCTTGGGAATTGACTTCCATTGTTTTGTTTATATGTAATAAAATGTTCATTATATTTAAAAAATATTTAGGAATAATGTGAGGCCCACAATGATGATATCTTTCTTAAATAAGGAATTGGGTGATTCCTAAAAATGAATGTTAGGTGACCTAGAAGCTGATCAGTTCTCTTGATCCTGTTGAAAGTTTAAGGCAACAAGATTGGTGTCTGTGTCTAACAAAAGGGTGAAAGAAAGAGAAAACAGTGGTCAAGCACTGCAATATGGGAATACACCAGGGCTATAAGTAAAATATCAGAGCACCTCAGCTCATTTTAACCCAAGGTACTGCTGTGATTGGGCTTCTGAGAGAAAAAAAAAAAAACAAAAAAAAAATCTCTGGAGAAACATATCATCATTCTGGGCCTCACATTATTCCTAAAAAATAATTTTGAAAATACAATGGACAATGTATGACATACAGGCAAAACAATGCAAGTCACTTTTAGCTATGGCCCAATGAAGAAGGGCAAAGTCTTCCTCCAAAAACAAAATTAATATGAAGCTGGTCAAACTGACAAAAATAACCATAAATAATTAATGTCTATGGAATTTACCAGAGGCACACAACATTCTGAGAAGTACTTGTACTTGAAAAACTGCTGAACTTTGGGTAAGAATTGTTGAATCTGTGGCATTCTGGCTTAAGGCTGCTCCCATCTCTCCTTTATCCCCACCCATATGGTTTTATTGATGTGGAAGTTCTTTCAGAATAGAGAAGTTCATAGAAGTTCTCTTGTTTGGAAGGATACTTACTTGATTGAAATGGTACATTATACCCATGCTCAGTGGCATCAACAGTAGAAGAGTAGTAGATGTTTAAATTTGCTTTGTTGGAAGAAGTCAATTGTGTACGTGCATGTGAACAGAAGATGCAGAAAAACCTAATGGAAAGTAAAAAGCTGAAAGAAATAAAAATGACCTAAACTTTCAATGTGCTTTCCTACCTTCAAGCAGATCTATTAGATGTGTTACAGGGTTTGAGATGGTTGAGTAGAAATCTCTATCTACTAAGCACTAATTTGAAAACACATAGGAGTGACACCTATAAAGACAGACTTAGAAATATGAAACAAGAATATTTATTTTTTTAAAAATCTGAGCAGACATATCAGAGGTAATCAATGCAAGGGAGACTGATTTTATAAATGCAGTTTGGCAACTTATTAAACATGAAACAAACAAACACAAAATAACAAAAACAATTATCATGGATAAATCAGAACCATAGCTGCTACACTATATTATCTAAAATTTTGATTTTCAAAGAAACAGTAAAGTACAACCCATATACTAGGGGAAAAACAGTTAATGAAATCAGTTTCTTAGTGTCCTCATATTTTGGGTTTAATAGATAATTGACAAAACGTTCAAACAGCTGTGGTATATATATATATATATTCAAATATATAAAACTAAGGGAACTTTATTGAAATATTTAAGAAGAATATTAAAACAATGAAGGACATAGAAATCATGAAAAAATAACCAAATGAAATTTCCAGTTGAAAAGTACAATAATATTAATAAAATATTTTAATTTGAATAGGCAGATAAATCAGTGAACCTGGGATAAGTAAACAGATATTATAAATTTGAAGAATAGAGATCAAAAGGATTGGAAAAAAATAAAGGTGGCCTCAGAGACTTGTGAACAATAATCAAACGTGCCAATATGCGTTTAATGGGAATTAGAGAAAGAGAAGATATAGAGAAAAGAGAGAAAGAATGACATTTTCTGAAGAAATAATGGCTGAAGACTTTCAAATTTGATTAAGAACAATCTACACATCCAAGAAACACACATAGACATGTGATAGTCTACAGTTAAAGATGAAAGAAAAATAGAAAGTCTTGAAAGGAGCAAGAGAAAAATAGGCTAATTATGTACAGGAGAACATCTGTACAATTAGTATAGTAGAGGACAGAAGGCAGCGGAACAACATACTAAAGTGCTGAAAAAAAGAGGGAAAAATCAACAAAGAATAAAGATTTCTATCCATCTTTCTAATATCTATCATTCAACTATCTAATATATATCCAACAAAAATCTGTAAACTTTGAAATGTGAAATAAAGGCATTTTCAGATAAATATAGACTGAAAAATGTATTGCTCATGGCCATCCTTACAAGAAACACTAAAGGAATTCTTATAAAATGAAAGATAATGTCTTCCAGGGGTGACTCAAATTCAAAGGGAGGTAAGAAGGGCACTAGAAAGGTAAACATATGCGTTAATACAAAAGACTGTAGATATTTATTATCTTTACAAGACATAAAATAGCATAAAATAATCATTGTAGCACTGTATTTTGGGGTGAACATTATATAAAGGTTAGTATATATGACAATAAAGGCAAAAAGGTGAGGAAAATGATAAAGCTATATTTGAACAAGTTTCTATATTTTACTAGAATTATTAATATTAATTCAAAGTAGTCTGTGATGAGTTAGAACATCTATCATTATCCCTCAATCAATCAACAAGAAAACAACTCCAAAATATATAATGTGAATAAATAACAGAAGATTTATAGTGGTATCTTAAAAATAATTTACTTACCTCAAAAGAATAGTCAACTAGGAACTTAAAAACAAAAACTGAGATATGCAAAAAATAAAGCAAAATGGCAAATATAAATCTAACCATACCAATAATCACAGTGAAGGTGAATGGCCTAGACACCCCAATCAAAAGACATAGATCATTAGAATAAATAAAAAAGAAAAATTAAATGATATACTGTACTTAAGAGTATATCCTCAATTCCAGACAAAATAAATTGAAAGTAAAAAGAAAAATTAAGCTATGTAATGCATAACCATAGAAAGATTGAGTAATTATATCAATTAAATACACTTTAAGACAAATATTTTAATGATAAAATGGTCACTATCTGAGGAATATATAACAATAATAAAATTTTATGTATTTAAGAAGAGAGACTTAAAACATATAAAGCAAAAACTTGCAGAATTTTAAAAAGAAAAAAAAGACAATCTTATAATATTAACTGGAAATTTCAATTCTTCCCTCACAATTGTTGACAGAATAATTAGACAGAAAATCAAGAAAATACAAAAGCTTGGAACAAAGCTATCAATCAATTTAGTATAACGAACATTTATAGAGCACTCCAAACAAACTAACAAATACAAATATTTTGCAAATGGGCCATTCTACAAGATAAAACATATAGTCAGTCATAAAACAAGTCTCAATACATTTAAATGAATTGAAATAATACAACACATATCTCCAGACCACAGTGGAATTAAATGGGAAATTAACAAAAATAAATAAATTGAAGAAATTCTCTCATATTTGAAAATTTAAAGAATACATATCTAAATACGTCATGGGTCAAAAAAAGAAATCACAAGGGAAACTAGAAATGTTTAATGATTGAAGTAACATTTAAGTCATAATAGGAAGAGGAAACAAACAAACAGGAAATGAGTATTTATATAATAGCAATTGAAAAATGTCTAGAGGGGCATGGGGGTTACACACACATACCCTCGTATCATCATATACAGTGGTGGTGGCAGTGGGTCTCAGAGAACACACACTACAATCAGTGAACGTTGTGATTTGCAAGTAGTTTCCAATCCTAGCTCCCCTTCTACTTTCAAAAGTACAAGAGAGAGCAAAGCTTCCCACCCACAGTCCTTTTTCAAAATAGAACAAATCCAGAGTCTGAATCAAGAGAATAGAGGGCTGAGCAAATATCAGAAGCAAAAGCCTCTCCCACTGCCACAGAACTAAAGAGAAAAGCTAGACATCTGTCACAAATGTAGTAAAACCAATGGAAGACCACTGGTAATTTCAAGTATAGCCAAGAGAAAACACCTGAAAAATCAGACCTTGGGGTCCAAACAATTAAAGACAGCAATGATTGGCCCCAAAATAAAAAAGGGATTGGGGAATGGATGGAAGGAGTAAATAAGACTCAAGAAAGACAAGATGCAACACTGAAAGAACCTGTAACAGAGATTTTGGCCATAAAAAATTTCATACTGGAAATAAATAGCAAGATGACAAGCATGGAGAGCAGAATTAATCTAGCAGAAGAAAGAATCTCAGAACTTGAAGACCAGAACATGGAATTAACCCAATCTGTAAAAAACATAGAAAGAAAACTCTGAAAGAAAGAACAAAGCTTACAAGAGATGTGTGATAATATCAAGAGGATGAACCTACACCTGACTGGTATCCCAGAAGAAGATTGGTATCCCAGAAGAAGAAAGAGAAATGGAACTACTTGGAGCAAGTATTCCAGAAGATTATCCAAGAAAACTTCCCACATCTCACCAGAGATGTGACCAGTCAAACACAAGAGATGCAGAGAACCCCCACAACCTCAAATGAGAAGACCAACCCATAGACACATAGTAACTCACCCACACAAAGTAGGCACAAAAGAAAAAAATCCTAAAGACAGCAAGAGAGAAAGGTCAGACCACAAACCAGGAAAAACCAATCAGAATAGCAGGAGACCTATCAGCAGAGACACTACAAGCAAGAAGGGACTAGAGTCCAATATTCAAAATCCTCAAAGATAAGTTTCAACCAAGAATCTCCTACCAGCTAACCTCAGCTTCATCAGTGATGGAGATTAAAATTCTTTCCAGACATCCAATCCCTAAGAGATTATGTAGTTTCTAGACCAGATCTACTAAGACACTTAAAAAGGTATTAAGCACAGAAGAAAGAAAAAAGAAGAATAACTGTATACTTCCCGAGAGAACAGCAGAGAACAGAATCAGCAGAGAATACATCACAACAACAAACTTGAAGACACACACACACATTATTACAAAAGCTAAAAGAAAACAAGCAAACAAAGAAAAACTTTATAAGAAACTCATGACAAGGATAAATAATCACATTTCAATAATCAACTTGAATGTCAATGGACTAAATGCACCACTGAAATGACAGAGAATGGCAAAATGGAAAATAAACCATGACCCAACAATTTGCTGCATCCAGAAAACTCATCTCACCACAAGGGACACACACAGACTCAAAGGTTGGAAAACAAGTATCCAGGCAAATGGATCACAAAAGAAGGAAGGAGTTGCAATCTTAATATCAGATAAAACAGCCATTAAACTATTAAAAATTTAAGAAGATACAATAGGACACTACATCATGATAAAAGTTTCAATCCATCAACAAGAAATATCCACCCTAAACATATATGCACTCCACACAGAAGCATCAACATTTATAAAGCAACTACTAAGTAAACTAAAAAGTATATTAACACTAACATTATTATAACAGGGTACTTGAATACCTCACTAGCAGCCCTATATAGATCATTGAGGAAAAAAAATCAACAAGGTAATCCACAATATAAACTTGACACTTGACCAAATGGACTTAATGGATACCTACAGAATATTCCATCCAAAATCCACAGAGTATACATTTTACTCATCACCACATAGAACATACTCCAAGACTGATCACAATCTCGGTCATAAATCAAGCATAAACAAATTTCATAAGGTTGAAATATGGCCATGCACCTTCTCGGACCACAGTGGAATTAAAAATAAATATCAACACCAACGAAATTTCCCCAAATCCCACAAAGACATGGGTACTAAACATCATGACACTGAACAACTACTGGGTCAACACCAAAATCAAAACAGAAATTAAAAGATTCCTGGAAACACATGAAAATGATGAAAAGTCTTACCAAAACTTCTGGGATGCCATGAAACCAGTTCTAAGAGGGGATTTATATCTCTATGAGCACACCTCAAGAAAATGGAAAGACCATAAATTGACAGTCTAACAAATCACATAAGGGAGCTGTAAAGAGAAGACCACCAAAACTTAACTTTAGCAAAAGAATCAGATCACCAAAAAAGAGCCCAAATAGGGACATAGAAGACAAAAATATCATTAAAAAATCAACAAAACAAAAAACTGATTCTTTGAAAGAATTAACAAGATTGATGGAATCCTAGCCAGAATGACCAAGAAAAAGAGAGAAAAAGCCCAAATAAATACAATCAGAAATACAAAATATCAAATCACAACAGACCCCAAAGAAATACAAAAGATTATCAGAGATTAAAATGCATACCGGTATGGAAACAAACTTGATAACCTAAATGAAATGGAGAACTTTCTGATATCACACAACCTCCCAGGTGTAAACAGGAAGACATTGAGACACTCAACAGATCAATAACAGCCCAGGAAATTGAGTCTGTCATAACAAATCTCCCTACAAGCTGGGCTCGGTGACTCAGCCTGTAATCTCGCGCTTTGGGAGGCTGAGGTGAGTGGATTGCCTGAGCCCGCAGGTTCGAGATCCACCTGAACAACCTGGCGAGACCTCATCTCTACAATAAATAAAAAAAATTAGCCGGGCGTGGTAGTGCGCACCTGTAGTTCCAGCTACTTGGAAGGCTGAGGCGGAAGGATCGCTGGAGCCCAGCAGGTCCAGGTTGCAGTGGCTGCTCCCGGCCACTGCACTCCAGTCTGGGCAACAGAGTGAGACTCTAACTCAAAAAAAAAAAAAAAAAATCTACCTACAAAAAAAAAAAACCCTGGAACAGATGACTTTCCAGCAGAATCCTACAAAACGTACAAGGATGAGCTGATACCAATCCGATTGAAAGTATTCCAGGCAACTGAGAAAGATGAAATTCTGCTGAAATCATATTACAAAGCTAATATCACACTGATACCCAAACCAGGTGAAGATTTTAAAAAAAGAGAGAGAAAATTACAGGCCAATATCCCTTATGAACATTGATGCAAAAATCTTCAACAAGATTCTAGTAAATCAGATCAGAATCACATCTCAAAAATATCCACCATGGCCAAGTAAGTTTCATCCCCAGGATGCAGGGCTGACTCAACATCCACAAGACTATAAATGTAATTTTTTAAATTAATTAATTTATTTATTATAAAGATGTGGGGTACAATTCAGGACTAGGTACACAAACATTGATCATGTAGTTACCCTTGTTGATGAGGAATGTTCCTTCCTCCCCTAGCAGCTTCCTTCATCTGCCAGTCCCACCCCCCTTCCCCTGACAGTTTTCCACTACTGCCAATCACCTTCCCACAGCATTATAATTGTTCAAGGTCATCTTATGAGTGAGAACATACAGAGCTCAGCTCTTTGTATCTGTGATAAATCACTGAGTATGATCGACTCCAAATCCATCCAATTTGCTGCAAAGTTCATATATTTTTCCTTCTTTATGACTGCATAATATTCCATTGTGTATATGTACCATATTTTTTTAATCCAGTCCAGCTTCGATGGGCAACAAGGTTGGTTCCATGTTTTTGCTATTGTGAATAGAGCTGCAACAAACATACATGTGCAGGTATCTTTTTTGTAGAATGATTTGAGTTCCTCCAGGTGTATTTCCAATAGGGGAATTGCTGGGTCATATGGAAGGTCAATTTCTAGTTCCTTCAGAAATCGCCGCACTGTCTTCCAAAGAGGTGCCCAGGCCATAAGAGATAAGATAGACAAGTGGGACCGCATTAAACTGACAAACTTCTGCAAAGCCAAAGAAACCGTCAAGAGAGCAGGGAGACACCCCACAGAATGGGAAAAAATATTTGCCAACTGTATATCTGACAAAGGCCTAACATCTAGGATCTACAAGGAACTCAAATGTGCTGAAAGGAAAAAAACAAACAGCCCCTTTAAAAAATGGGCAAAAGACATGAATAGACACTTCTCAAAAGAAGATATACAGGCAACCAACAGACACATGAAAAGGTGCTCAGCCTCAGTAATCATCAGAGAAATGCAAATCAAAACCACATTGAGATACCACCTAACCCCAGTAAGAATTGGCATCATTAATAAAACAAACAACAGAGCTGGTGAAGATGTGGAGAAAAAGGAATGCTTCTACACTTCTGGTAGGAATGCAAACTAGTGCAACCTCTTTGGAAGACAGTGTGGCAATTTCTGAAAGAACTAGAAACTGATCTTCCATATGACCCATCAATCCCCCTATTGGGAATATACCTGGAGGAACTCAAGTCATTCTACCATAAAGATACCTGCACACACATGTTTGTTGCAGCTTTATTCACAATAGCAGAAACATGGAACCAAATACTGCCCTCTGAAACTGGACTAAATTTTTTAAATGTGGTATATATACACGATGGAATATTATGCAGTCATAAAGAAGGAAAGCATATAAACTTTGCAACGACTTGGATGGATTTAGAGTTTGTCATACTCAGTGATCTATCACAGAAACAAAGCAGAGTACCATATATTCTCAATCATAAACGAACCTTGAACAATTTTAATCATAATACTGTAAGAAAGGAATTGGCAATATCAGGAAACTGCCAGGGGAGGGATGGTGGGAATGGCAGTTGAGGGAAACTGCCAGGGGAGGGAGGGACACACCTCATCAACAAGGGTACCTGCATAATGAACATTTGTATACCTAATCTGAATTGTACCCCACATCTTTAAAAAAAAAAAAAAAAAAAGAATCACATACATACATCCAAAAATGTCTAGGAAAGTCATAAAGGTCACAGATTACCAGTGAATAGCCTAGCAGAAAAATGCTGAAAATATTATTAAGCACGATAGAAATTAACAGATGTAAAAAAAAGAAAATTGTAGCAAATTTTAAGATTCTATTTATGATTTCTAAAAAACACAAATAATTAATGTTTGTATATTTATCTATTTACTGTACATAGAGCTGTGGTGTCTAACGTTTTTTAACATCCACATGTGGTTATTGTGAACATCAAATTAAGGTGTTCTGTAGGCATAAAATACATAATTTTGGATTTTAAAGACAATGCATAAGGAAATATAGGATTTTTCATTTATAATGTACATTGACTATATGTTGAAACAATATTTTGAAATTATGCTCAAATGTTTCTGTATTTCGAATAATACTTGTATTTTACCAAATGTTCTCCTTTTCTGTCATCTCAACTTGACTATAATGAACTTTTTTTTTTGAAAGTTAGAAAAACATAGGGATATTGGAAATAAAATATACCTGAATCATCAGCAAAAGAAAATATTTCTAACCTCTTATGTGTCAGAGTCTCTTAGAGGTATTCTTTTCTCATTCCTAAATGCCATATTACATAATTCTAGACTTTATGTGGCATGTAATTTTATAATAGTAATTTATTGATATTTTCTTTTTCTTGTAAGGTTGTAAATCCATTAGGGTAGAGTTCATGTCTTATTCCTGTTTGAATACCACATGCTAATTCTGTGGTAGGTGATTAATGACTCTAGTTTTAGTATTGTGAATTAAAACTAATTTAAGTGCAAGATCACAGTTCAGAGCTAAATGCTCATAAGTTTTGGGTTATTATCAGTTGACTCACATTTTTTTTTTTACTGGATGAACACTGTTTATATATCACACCTATAAAAGCCTCATCTTTCAGTCATTTGTCTCTTAAATATTTATTGAAAAGAGATTTTGTGCTAGAGGCTACAGTAGATGTCAAGTTAAGTAAAACATTTGAAAAGTTAACAGTCTATCTCTTTCCTGGTCTGAAGTAAGATTGCACTTCTAATGGATACACCAGACTTGAGAATACATATATTTTCTAAAGTTGAAGACCTAGATGTAAAGTTATTTTTTGTTTAGGAAAAGGGTGTGAAACATCCTGCAAACAATAAAAAGCAAGTAAAAGAACAATGACTAAACTTTAATACCTATTACAGAATCTCATATTTAATATGCACTTTATAATGTCTTTTAAATGTGAATAACCTTATACTAAATTGTTTTAATATCTGCACCAATTTTCTTTTTCTTTTTTTAGTTGGAGTCTCACTCTGTCGCCCGGACTGGAGTGCAGTGGCCACTCCCAGTCACTGCAGCCTCGACCCGCTGGGCTACAGCGATCCTTCCACCTCAGTCTTCCGAGTAGCTGGAACTACAGACGCGCGCTACCACACTCGGCTACTTTTTGATTTATTGTAGAGATGAGGTCTTGCCAAGTTGCCAGGCGGGTCTCGAACCCGCAGACTCAGGCAATCCACTCACCTCAGCCTCCCAAGGATTAGAGCCTCCGCGGGATTAGAGGCTGAGTCACCGAACCCGGCTGCACCAATTTTCTTATTGCCCAAATAAAAATATTTGGGTGATAATGTTTGCTTTAATTAATGCCCAGAGGTGGAAGAAACAGAAAGAAGCATTTCCCTCTTGTAAAGACTAAAGATTCCATCATTTGCTGGAAATAAAAAATGTAGCAATGAGTCTAGTGTGTGTGTGTGTGTGTGTGTGTGTGTGTGTGTGTGTGTGTGTGTGTGTATACACAAATGTACATATATATTTCTTATTATGAAATTATATATTGTGCAAGAAAAATGTGGTGTTGTATATCTACCAAAAAATTAGAAAGAGCATAGGTTAAAAGTTACCAGTCTGTGAAATAGCAGATACACTGTCCATAATTCACATGACTATACAAAAATTGGCATTCACACATGCACACACACGTACAACACTTGGTGCTAACATCGCAAAAGTTGTCCCTACAGCCAGGCTCCGTGGCTCAGCCTGTAATCCCGCGCCTTTGGGAGGCTGAGGTGAGTGTATTGCCTGAGCCCGCGGGTTCGAGACCCACCTGGGCAGCGACACCTCATCTCTACAATAAAAAAAAAAAAAAAATCAGCCGGGCGTGATAGCGCACACCTGTAATTCAGGCTACTCGGAAGGCTGAGGCGGAAGGAACGCCGGAGCCCAGCAGGTCGAGGCTGCGGTGGCCTGGAGCGGCCACTGCACTCCAGTCTGGGTGACAGAGTGAGACTCCAACTCAAAAAAATAATAAAAAAAAAGTTGTCCCTACAAATCTGGGTAAATACAGACATCTTAGGGTACAGTATACTAAGAGAGTTTTAAAATTTCGATTCAAAAGTAAGTAGTTTAAAGAGAAGATTAATTTTAGAAGGAACAATTGATCTGCTAGATTTACATTCAACCAACAAAACCAGTTGAGTTATTTTAGGATATTGCATGTAAATCATCTTTCAGAACAGAAGAAAGAGAAGAGAATGCATATTAAGGAATAAACGACTGGTAGAAAATTCTTTACTTGGAGAAGGAAGATTTGGTGTGAGGAAAGAGACTGAGAACTGAATGACTGAAATTCATGCCTAAAGACCCATGAAGAGGGTTGAAAATGGAATAGAGAATCTGTACAAACATTTTCTACCTACCATATTCAATTATCCTGGGACTGAAGGATAGTCAAAAAACAATTTAGTTACTATATAAGAGAGAAACTTTGAAACTTGGAAAGTACATATTTTCTCTATTTTTGAGCAGAGAAGAAAAACTTATCTGACAAAAAAAAATCTACTCTTTTATGACAATGAAATGAATCCAATTTAAAGACAATAGGTATTTCATGGGCTTCAGATGTAATTCCTAAACTATAGTTATTTGTCTAATTGACGATTTTATACCTATGGTGGTTTAATTTGGAAGTAAGGAAAGATAATTGCACTTTTAATTTTCTCATTTTCAACCAAGTAAAATGTTCCTGACAATAATTGTTCTGCTTCTTGAGAGAAAATTACTCTGATAAAGATGCCACATTGAATATCATGAACTTTTAAGTAGGATTCTTATTATGTAAAATGTAGAATATTTAATTATTGCAGTTGTTATAATTTCTAAACCCATATGGGAACTGATTTGATAGATTACAGAATAAAGGGAAGAAATAGGAATGGTTCAATTAAAATTAATTTAATACTCTGATTCTCCATACTTGTAATGTGATTTTAGTTTTAGTTTCTGTGTTCCTCTTACATATCTGTAATAGCACAAAATGAACAGTGGAACATTAAAACTGCTTTCTTAGGCAAAGAGACAATTTTTCCTTATCATATGGCTACTATTTTTCATCACATACTCCTTCAAAACAGATTTCATAAATTCCTCTGAAGCCTGGTTGCTGATTGTCATGAATTGCTTCTTCCAAAAAAAAACCACAAATAAAACCATAAATTATTAAATCGCATCAGGAAAATCTGCTTCCTGCCCATCTTCTCTCCTCCCTTGCTATCTTCAGTGTAGTCATTGCAGAGGGCAAGTTCAAAGCACTATTTATACATCTGTTTCCCAAAGTGCCAAAACAAATGATTTAAAGCATAACTTTAATGTATTAAATTATTTTTTCTATGAGAAAACAGATAATCAGTTTGTGTATTTGCTATATATTTTTTCAGCTGCATTTGCTTATTTCTTATATGAACATGCAGAGATGTGAAATCTATCTCAATGTACTAAATCAAGTATCTGTTACATATCTATACAGTACTCAAAAAAGTAGTAGAATCCACAATGTGAAAGGATGTGGCAGGGTTCCTATGATTGCAGGTATGATAGTATATTCGCATTAAATAGAGAGCCCTAAATGTATGAGCAACTAAAAATAAACGTGAACAAATAATGAACTGAATAAAATCAAGACTAAATTTATTATAAATTAATAATGTCTATTCTCCATATCCATATGTGTCATATGAATTGCCTTCTGGCTAGGTGGAAATACTTGTGTTAACTCTATTGATAATAAACCTGGCTTAAAAACCATGTCCCTTTATGCCACTGCTCATCTGTGGCTGATGGAGTGATCCAAATCCTTCACTTATTTATTCAACTTAAATTAGTATCTATTACTTGCTACATATTTAATAAAGAGGTAATCAAAACAACCGTAGCCCTTGTCTTATAGAGCTTAGACTTTAATGAGACGAATGCACTTTAATCAAAGAATCAAGTTATATAATTAATTTTAAAATGGTAAGAATTATCAGAAAAATTCAGTGCAATAAGAAAATAAATAGTGGGTAATCTATTCTAGTTGTGGAGAGCAGGACTTTAGAAAATACTCCTGCCCATAATTAATGATGCTTGACTTGCAATTTTTAAATTTCAGCAATTAAGATGAGTAAGCAAGTAATAATAAAACCAGAGAGTTTGTGTGTGTGTGGTGGGGTGGGGGAGTGGGGGTAAGGAAGTAGTAATGCCAAGATTCTGAAGCAATAATGTGAGAAAATTACTGTCATTTAAATTCACAAAATAATGTTGAAAAATAAGATGTTTTGGATGAACCTGGAGAAAGACAACAGTCAAGTCATTCCAGATCTTATTCATATGCTATATTATTATTTTTCAATTGTTAAAACAAAAACTACAGAAAGCCATTGACAGATGTTAGGTAGGATAAAAAAAGTAAAATTATGCTTTAAATAGACTTACTCTTCAGGATTAAGAAGGGATTAGAAGAGTGGAAGAGTGAATTAATTTCACAGCTTTATTATTACAGATCACTTTTTTTCTTGGTAGAAGTGAAGTTTGATTGCTTCATTTGAGAAAGATATTGTAGAATTCATAACTACTTTGTCAACCTGATCAGACCAACTCCAGCATAAATAGCAGATATTCTTTAAGACTTATTATAAAGTGTATCTTGTAAATGATTTTTAATATTTTAAATATATGATTTTTCAATTAATTATTTTATTTGGATTATAGGAAAAAATAAACCTTATCTGGCATCACTGTCCACAACTATGTAACCATTTTTAAGCCTTTCCTGTGACAAGGTGAAGATTGGTTGACACAGAATCCCATGGCAATCACACAGCTTTATGTTGGCTCCCCAAGTGCTGTCAGAAACTGAGAGAAATGTCCATGACTATGCTTCTATTTTTAGTGGAATTAATATTTTATAAGATTTTACCCCTGTATATTGCATTAAATAATAATAAATTGAATTATGCCTGACAGCTGTATTCCATTTGTGTTACTTTTTCCTCACACACAAAAATAATGTTCACATTCCTTCAGTAACATGAACTCTACTTGACAGCTCGCTGATTTTTTGTCAGAAGGGCTTGGTATATGGAAGAACATTTATGAAGGATTAATTAAATTTAAAAAGTAAACAAACATCAGCAAAATATAAAGGTCTTTAGTCACCCCTATTTAATTTTTCTTCACCTATAGTGCACATCTATTCTGAAAAGTGTCAAACCGAGGAAGCATTAATCAAGCTGTTATTTAATTACCAAAATAGTTGGGCTATTTGTTAGTTTGGTCTCTGAAATAGAATCAGAATTCAATTAATAGTAGAAATATCTTGGAACAATTTTTGAATTATAAAGATATTTGATGTAGTGATTTTTCCAAGAAAAACTTGTCTTTGAAAGTTTTTCTTTTTTTTTATATAATCAGTATTTTTTATTATCGTTTTGTATCATTTCAATTTTACTTTTGATATACTAAATAGAATTGTTTGATACTATCCTTTCACCTTTCTGTGTTATTATCAAACCTGAAGCCTCTCTATTAATCAAATTTTATTCTCAGGCATTTCAGTGGGTATAGTTTAAATCCTTGGCTTACTGAAAGAACTTCTCTTTTTAAAAATAATACTCTTAATGATATAACTTTTTTAGTGAACTAAATTAGTTTTTAAATTAAGTCTATATCCCTATTGTCTTTCGTAGCATTTCAATAATTTTACATCTGTGGAATGCTACCATAATGTATAATTCAAGGTGGTATCAACCACATTACAATTTATATAAATAAAACGTCCTTCAAGTTCATTTATATACACCCTTTCCTATGGCATCATTAGGAATTTCTAGTAGTTTTTGAAACATCTGACCATATTGGAGCAACAGAAATAGGACTTGCTACCTGGCTATTACAACTGTATAATATAGATTTTGTATAATATGAAAGTCTAAGTCTACAAAATAACTATTTTTAGATCTGGAAAACAGCACAGAACTATAATACATGAGAGAAGGAAAAACATAAAATGAGCCTCACATTTGTCTAAACTGCCCCAAGTAGAACATACAGCATTGCTGAGTTAAAGACCCATGTTGGAGATAGAGTTTAATGAGATAGCTGGACATTGTCAAGTAGGATACTACAAAGAAAATTTCTTAGAAGAAAGATAGCACCTGAAGTCTGCGTGGAGGTTTTCTGCAAGCTCTTGATTGAGAGTAAGATGCATAAGTGCAAGGAAGACTTCATGAGCCCTGGAAGACAGGTAAGATGCAAAAGAAGATAAAGGTTGTGTGGTGTGAAAACGTTTTAGAGTTCTAGTCAAGATAGAAGATAAAGACCTTGATGAACATCTGTAGCATTCAATTGATGCCCTATAAAGGAAATAAAGTCTTCCAGAAATATCATAGGAGAAAGAAACACACACTAGGATTAATAAAAATTGAACCAGATCTGCACTAACAAAATATAACAAAAATATAAAGCAAAGCATAATGGCATTAGCGGAATCTTCAAATAATATAAATGCCTAAGCAAAACATAATAAAATGAGAAGACAACATAATCAAACTTAATAATGTAATCTCATAGTTTATATCACTCAATCAAAATTACTAAATATGAAAATAAGCTAGAATAATTTAAAAAATTGCAGTAAATAAAAACAGATTCCAAAATGACATAAGATATTGAAATAGATATGAACTTCAAAACCTCTATTATAAATATTTTATTAAACTTTAAAAAATAGACATGAGTAATAAGACAGGGAATCTTAGCAAAAAACTGTAACTCACGAACAAAACCAAGTGAAAATTCTAGGAGAGAAAAGTATATTTTCTGAAGTCAAAAAAAAGCCCCCAAATCAACATATCAAACACAACAGAAGAAAGTGGCAATAAACTGATTTACTGATACATCAGTAAAAATTATCCAATCTGATAAATACATCAAAAAATAGGGGGAAAAAATGAGCAGAGCCTTTGTAACAAATGAAACAATAATAGTTAAAAATAACCTACATGTAATTTGACTAAAAAGGACAGAAGAGAGATAATGAGGTAGAAAAAAGTATTGAAAAAATAATGGCTAAAAAATTTTCAGTAATTGTTGAAAACATTATATTTAGGATTTAAGATGCTAGCAGTGATCTTAATGTCAGTGATTTATCTCCAAAAAGAAGGATAAAATAAAAGTCATACTGAGGTACATCATAGTCAAACTGCTAAAAAAAATGGTAAGGAAAACTTCTAAACACTCCCCAAAACAAAACAGAAAAATAAAACACATTACATACAGAAAACAGTTATACAAAAGACATTTAACTTCTTATAAGAAACAAAACCAGGAGACTCTTGAAAAACAATTTTTAGTGATGAAAAAAATGGAAAAACAGTCAGAATATTATAATCAGAAGGAAATATCCTTTAAAAATGATGTTGAAGAAAAGACATTATGAGATTAACACCAAAAAAAGAAAATTGTTGTCGAAAGAGCTACACTACAAAAACGGGCAACAAGGTCATCAAACTGAAAAAAAATAGTATCAAATGAAAAGTTAGATCTGTAGGAAGGAATAAAGCATTCCTGGGAATGGAAAATATATGTAAATATATTACGTTTCCCCTTATATTTAAAAGAAAATTATAGGTTCAAAGCAAAATAAATAAATAACTCTATATTCTGAAGTATATAGCATGTGGTAGTAAAATATTTGGCAAGTATACCACAGACAATGTGGGGTAAATGTAAATATACTTGTATATGTTTTTCACATACTCTGAGTGACACAATAAAACCAGGCAGACAGTATTAATTTAAGGAGGCACATGTTCATTTCTAGCACAAACATTAGCAATAAAAAAGCAACCTTTATCATTTTAAAGCTCATAGAAAATTAAAGTGAAATGCCAAAATTGTGTATCCTAAATAAAAGCAGGAAACAAGAATGTGAGAATAAAAACAGGTGAACAGGTGAGACCAATAGAAAAATTATTCATAAAATAGAATAAAATACAAATACATGACTATTTGCATCAAATAATGAGTAAATAAAAATTAGATTTTAAGGTAAACATATTTATAAGGAATTAAAAGGGAGAAACAATTATATGATGACTAAAACAGATAAAATATAATTTTATGGATTGAAAACAAAGCGATGCCGGGCTCGGTGGCTCAGCCTGTAATCCCGCGCCTTTGGGAGGCTGAGGTGAGTGGATTGCCTGAGCCCGCAGGTTCGAGACCCACCTGGGCAGCGAGACCTCATCTCTACAATAAATCAAAAAATCAGCTGGGCGGCATGCCTGTAATTCCGGCTAATCGGAAGGCTGAGGCGGAAGGATAGCCGGAGCCCAGCAGGTCGAGGCTGCGGTGGCCGGGAGCGGCCACTGCACTCCAGTCTGGGCGACAGAGTGAGACTCCAACTCAAAAAAAAAAAAAAAAGAAAGAAAGAACAGAAAACAAAGCGATTAGAAACAGATGTAACATGCAAAGTGTTAATAGAAAGTAGATTATATAACAGATATGAAAAGGGGGATTTTGTATTAATAAAAGCATGAACTCAATAGGCATTATAGAAATCTTAAACATGCATTTCTTTAACAACAGTTTCAAATTGCATTAAATGAAAGTTAAAACTAACTGGAAAAAAGTCAAATTAAAAAACATAGTTGGCATATTTAATAGCCCTTCCTCAGAAATTTTTAGACAAACTAGGCCAGTATATATATATACTGAAGAGCACTGTTAACCAATTTGCTCAAACTGCTATTCAGATTAAGTGCATGTAAAATATGCAGAATATTTAAGTTCTTCCGGGTGTATTCCCAGAAAGGATATTGCTGGGTGGTATGGAAGGTAAATTTCTAGTTCTTTTAGGAATCACCACACTGAGAAGTTGAACTAGTTTGCATTTCCACCAACAGTGTAGAAGCATTCCCTTTTCTCTTCATCCTTGCCAGCAACAATTGTTTTTCATTTTATTAATGATGACCACCATTCTTACTGGAGTTAGGTGATATCTCAATGTGCTTGTGATTTGCATTTCTCGATGATAAGTGAGGCTGAGCATTTTTTCATGCATCTGTTGGCTGCTCATATGACTTCTTTTGAGAAGTGTCTATTTATTTACATATTTTACCTATACCTGCACATGCATGTTTATTGCAATACTATTTACAATCGCAAAAACATGGAACCAACCATGCTGCCCATCAAAACTAGACTGGATTAAAAAAATGCAGTACATATACATGATGGAATATTATGCAGTCATAAAGAAGAACAACATTATGATCTTTGCAGCAACTTGAATGGAGCTTGAGTATATAATGCTCAGTGATTTATCACAGAAATAAAAAACTTAGCACCCCATGTTCTCACACATAATTGGACACTCCACATTTACCATAATATTATAAGAAAAGGATTGGCAGTAGCCAGAAACTTCCAGGGAAGGAGGGGAAGAACATAATATTATTAAGGGAAACTGATCTCAAAGCAGGCAAAGTGGGGCTGAAAGGGAGACCCAAACTTTACCTATAATATGACTATTTGTATACCTAATCCTGAATTTTACCCCACATCTTTAAAATAAAAACAAACAAACAGCAACAACAACAAAAGAATTGATGGCTTATGTTTGGCAAGATTTTTATTGCTCTCTTGACCTGCTCCAATCTGTCCTCCAAGTTATGGTTGGCTCTGACACCATTGAACCTCTGAATCGCTGTCTGTTCATAGGCTAACAACTGTCTATATTGTCAACCTACTACCTTTGAAAAGAACATTCCCAGGCTTCTCTAAATAAAAGTGTTTCTTTTAGCAGAAAGTCAAGAATGAGCACGGACAAAAAGACCAGTTTTCCTTACAGATTCAAACTAGCTTTGGCACAATTTAGTCTTTAATAATCTTACTTTGCTTAAGTTCAAGTAATTTACTCTTTGGTCTATTTAAAAACTTGATGAGTTAATTGATTAGGCCCACATATATTATTATAGACTCAGGGATTTAATTAAGATGTACTAGTGTGTAAAATTTTAAAAATGCAGAATATATCATGTTTAAATGCATATAAAATGTTCAACAAAACTGACTTCATTTCTAGATAAACAATTCTCAGTGAATTTTAAAAAGAATAAAACATTACACAAGATGATCTCTGGCTTTTTTGTTGTTGTTATTTTAAAGTGGGAGAGGACAGAAAAGGGGAATGGACAGTGGGAGAGGACCCGAGAGGGTTGCCCTATCCCTGTTCTTAATAGAATTATTTTACAGACCAATACACAAATTTTATATATATACATATATATGTATATATATAAAAATATATCAATATTTAGAAAAGAAGCATTACATATATATAAATAACCCATGAATCAAAGAAGAAATCACAATATAAATTTGAAAATATTTCAAAATAAATTATAATGAACATATAGCAAACTAATATTTGTGGAATGCAAATCAAAAGAAATAATTAAAACAAATGACACAATTTCTAGTTTAAAAAAACTAAAAATAAAATATACTGAGGCTAAAGGAAGCATAAAGAGGTCAAGAGAGCAGAAATTGGTAAAATTGAAATTAGAGAGTAATGGACAACAAAAGCCAAAAGATGGATTTTTGAAAAGATAAATAAAATTGGTAAGTTTTCAACTAGATCAATTAAAAGGAGAAAAAACACATTTGTAATATCAGAAATAAAAGAAAAATGTCATTAAGATGAAGATGTTATAAATGTTATTAGGCTAAATATAAAAAAATACCAACAAATTTGACAAATTACATGAAATGAATACAAACATTGAACCACCAAAATTACCAAAACTGACTAAGCAAGGAATAGAGAAACTGAATAGCCCCACATTAAATAAAAATTCATAATTAAAAAACACTTTCAGAAGCTATATATAAAAACACTGAGTAATATATGATTCCATTTATTTGAATTTTCAGAAAAGAACACTCAGTAAAACAGCCCTAGATTAGCCATTAAGCAAAATAAGCACATGTTTAGAGCACAAAAAGAAAGTGGACATCGCAGAGTTTTAGCTCCCATGCCCTTAGTTCTTTCACTGTTACGCTCTAGTAGGGAAAATTTGTATAATTCCTTCATTCTGTTGATTTCAACTTTAATTTGCATTGTTAATTTTTTTTATTTGATATAGTAACTATATCTTAAGAGTTTGGTTAACTATATCTTAAGTCTTAAGAGTTTGGTTTGTTCAGACACTATCATATTTATTACTATCTCCTGGCTGGCGTTTTCCTCCTATTGAATATAAATACAGTCTGCTTCTATTTAACCCTTCATTAATTTGTGTAAGTGATCTGGAAGCATTTTATTTTAAATAGAATGTGTATCCTGCTACTATTAGTTGGACTGCTTTATAAGTGAACTTGGAGGTGCTTTTCCAGTGCTCTGTATCTTTACTGATGTTCAATCTATTTTTTTCTAATCAATTATTGAAAGATGTATCCCTAAACTCTCCAAGTGTAATCTATTTTTCGTTTTAATTCTATGAACATGCATATTTTAAAACTCTTTTGTTTATTTACATACACGTTTGGAATTGTTATAACTTCTTGGATAATGATTTCTTTGTCATTGTATGTTCCCCTGTTAATATCTGCTAGTATTTCTTTTCTGAAACTTATTTTGTTGAATCTTAACATAACTACTTTAGCAATCTTTTGACTAGTGTTTTCGTGGTAACTCTTTTCCTATTATTTGTCTTTTAACCTATCTATTTCTTTATTGTTTATGGATATTCTAGTAGATATCATATAGTTGACATTTACGTCCAGTCTGAAAAAAAGTCTGCTTTCGAATTATTGTAAGAGCATTTATATTTAATGTAGCAATTGACATTGAATTAAAGCTTACCATCTTGTCAGCACTCTTCCACATTTTTTACATTTATTCTTTGTGTATTTGTTCACTTCATTTGCAATCTTCCAAATTGAGTTTTTAAAAAATTTCCTTTATCTTCGCTACTGACTTATTGTATTTGTTATTGAAATAATTTTCAGTGGATGTCCTAGGTATTACAATGTACACTTTTAGGTTTGTGTTATCGTTATTATAAACTTTAACTTGTATATCCTATAAACATACAGCCTTTAACTATTTCTATTTAAAATTTAATCTTCTTTTATTTAATTTATTTTTATTTTTAAAGATGTGAGGTACAATTCAGGATTAGGCATATAAGTGGTCGTTGTACAGGTACATTTTTGACCTGTCTTTGGTCCCCACTTCACCTGGTTTAGGATCATGTACCCTGATTGATGCTATGTGCTCCCCCCACCCCACCAGCAGTTTCTAGCTACTGCCAATCCCTTTCTTATGGTATTATGGTAAATATTCAGGGTCCGTTTATGAGTGACAACATGTGGTACTTAGTTCTTTGTTTCTGTGATAAGTCACTGAGTATGATAGATTATAAATCCATCCAAATTGCTGAAAAATCCATATGTTTGTCCTTCTTTATGACATATACATATGTACATTTTTTTATCCAGTCTAGTTCCAATAGGCAGCACAGTTGGTTCCATGTTTTTGCTATTATGAATAATGCTTCAATAAACACTTGTATGCAGGTATCTTTTTTATAGAATGATTTGAGCTATTCTGGGTATATTCCCAGAAGAGGAATTGTTGGGTCATATGGAAGGTCAGTTTCTAGTTCTTTTAGGAATTACCATACTGTTTTCCATAAAGGTTGAACTAGTTTGCATTCCCATCAACAGTGTAGAACCATTCCCTTATCTCCACATCCTCACCAGCAACTGTTGTTGTTTGTTTTATTACTGATGACCATTCTTACTGGAGTTAGGAGATATCTCAGTGTGACTTTGATTTGCATTTCTCTGATGATAAGTGAGACTGAAAATTTTTTTATGTGTCTTTTGGCTGCTCATATGTCTTCTTTTGAGAAGTGTCTATTCATGTCTTTTGCCCACTTTTTAATGGGGCTGTTTGTTTTTTTCCTTTCGGCACATTGAGTTCCTTGTAAATCCTGGATGTTAGGCCTCTGTCAGGTATGCAATTGGCAATAATATTTTCCCATTCTGTGGGTTGTCTCCCCATTCTCTTGATGGTTTCCTTTTCTTTGCAGAAGGTTTTCAGTTTGATGTGGTCCCACTTTTATCTATCTTATCTCTTATGGCATCAGCATCTGGGGTTTTGATCGGGAATTGGTTGCCTACTCTGATGTCCATAAGGGTGTCTCTTGTGTTTTCTAACATTCATAAAGCTTGAGGTTTCACATTTAGGTCCTTGATCCATTTGGAGTTGATTTTTGTGTATGATGATAGGTAGGGGGTCCTGTTTCATTCTTCTGCATGTGGTGAGCCAGTTTTCACAGCACCATTTACTAAATAGATTCTCCCGTCCCCAGTGGTTGTCAGTGGGACTAAGTCAAAGATGAGTTGGTTGAGAAATTAAGATCTTGCTTCCGAAATCTCTACCTTGTTCCATTGGTCTATATGCCTGTTCTTGTTTTGATTATTGTATCCTTATAATAAAGTTTAATTTATGGGAATTAGTAGGATTATTGTATCCATATAATAAAGTTTAATTTCTAAGGATTGTTTTGACTATTTGTGGTCATTTATGTTTCCATATGAATTTCTGTATTATTATTTTGAGGTCTGAGAAAAATGATGTTGATAATTTAATGACCATTGCTTTAAACCTGTAGATTGCCTTGGGTAGGATGGACATCTTAACAATGTTGGTTCTACCACTCCATGAGCATGGACTAGTTTTCCATTTATTTGTGTCATCTATGATTTCCTTGAGCAGTGTTTTACAGTTTTTGTTGTAAAGGTCTTTCACTTCTCTGGTTAGAAAGATGCCGAGGTTTATCTTTTTTGTGTGTGTTTATGTGACTACTATGAATGGAATTGTGTTTTTATTTGATTCTCTGCCTGTTTGTTTTGCTGTATAGGAATGCTACTGTCTTTTGCACATTTATTTTTCTATTTTTTATTTTTATTTTTTGAGTTGGAGTCTCACTCTGTCGCCCAGACTGGAGTGCAGTGGCCGCTTCCAGCCACTGCAGCCTCAACCTGCTGGGTTCTGGCGATCCTTCCACCTCAGCCTTCCAAGTAGCCGGAATTACAGGCATGCACTATCACACCTGGCTGATTTTTTGATTTATTGTAGAGATGAGGTCTCGCTGCCCAGGTGGGTCTTGAACCCGTGGACTCAGGCAATCCACTCACCTCAGCCTCCCAAAGGCGCGGGATTACAGGCTTAGCCACCGAGTGCAGCTTGCACATTTATTTTTTACCCTGAGACATTGCCAAAGTCTTTTATCAGTGCAAAGAGATTTTTTGACAGATTCTCTTGTGTTTTTGAGATACATGATCACCAAAGAGGAATAACTTGACTTTCTCTTTTCCTATTTGGATACACCTGATTTTCTTCTCTTGTCTGATTGCTCTGGCTAGGACTTCCAACACTGTACTGAACAGAAGGGGTGAGAATAGGTAGTCTTACCTTGCTCTGTTTCTTAGTAGAAATGCTTTCAATTTCTGTCTATTTATCAATGTGTTGACTGTGGGCTTATTAGAAATGGCTCTTACTATTTTGAGATATGTTCCTTCTATGCCTAGATGTTCGAGGGTTTTTATCAAGAAGGAATGCAGAATTTTATCAAAAGCTTTTTTCTGCATCTAATGAAATAATCACGTGGTTCTTGTTTTTACATTTGCTGATGTAATTAATTACATTTACAGTCTTGTGGATGTTAAACCAGCCCTGCATCCCGGGGATGAAGCTTACTTGATCATAATGGATGATTTTTTTTTTTTTTTTTGAGTTAGAGTCTCACTCCATCGCCCAGACTGGAGTGCAGCGGCCGCTCCCGGCCACCGCAGCCTCGACCTGCTGGGCTCCGGCGATCCTTCCACCTCAGCCTTCCAAGTAGCTGGAACTACAGGCATGCGCTACCACGCCCAGCTAATTTTTTGATTTATTGTAGAGATGAGGTCTCGCCTGCCTAGGCAGGTGTCGAACCCGCGGGCTCAGGCAATCCACTCACCTCAGCCTCCCAAAGGAGCGGGATTACAGGCTGAGCCACCGAGCCCGGCTATAATGGATGATTTTTAAGATGTGTTGTTGGATTCAGTTTGCTAGAATCTTGTCAGGAATATTTGCATCTATGTTCATCAGGAATATTGGTCTGTAATTCTGTTTCTTTGTTGGATCTTTACCCAGTAGGGTATCAGTGTGATGCTAGCTTCATAAAATGATTTTGGAGAGTTCCATCTTTCTTGATTGCCTGGAATACTTTCAATAGGATTGGTATCAGCTCCTCCTTGTATGTTTTGTAGAATTCCACTGGAAATCCATCTGGTCCAGGACTTTTTTTGGTAGTAGTTTTCTAATGACAGAATCAATTTCCTGGATTGTTATTGGTCTATTTAGATTCTCTATTTTTTCTTGTTCCAACCTTGCGGGGTTGTGTGATGTCAGAAAGTCCTCTACTTCTTTTAGGTTATCAAGTTTGTTTTTATACAAATGTCCATAGTAATATCTGATAATCTTTTGTATTTTTTCAGGGTCGGTTGTGATTTGATCTTTTGCCTTTTTGATTGTGTTTATTTGGGCTTTTCCTCCATTTTTCTTGGTCATTCTGTTTAGGAGTCCATCAATCTTGTTTATCCTTTCAAAGAACCAGCTTTTTGTTTTTTTGATTTTTTTTTCTGTGATATTTACATTTTCTGTGTCTCATACTTGGGCTTTTTCTTTGGTGATATGGATTCTTCTGTTGAAGTTAGGGTTTTCGGTGGTCTTGCCTTTGCAGCTACCCTAGGTGATCAGTTAGGCTGTTAACTTGTTCTCTATTTTCTTGATGTGTGATCATAGAGATATAAATTCCTCTCTTAATATTGTTTTCATGGCATCCCAGAGGTTTTGGTAAGATATTTCTTTGTTTTCATTTGTTCCCAGGAATCTTTTAATTTCTATGACTTTTTCACGCCACATTCTTCCAGTAAACTCTTTGTATGCAGCTTCTTTTTCTTCCCAGTCTTACCACCTATATAGTTTCCTGTTACTGTGAAACAAATTTCCATGTTCTTAATAGCTCAAAATAATGCCCATGTAACTGAGTTCTCTGCTCAGGATTCATATGACTGAAACATAAATGAGAACCCAGCTGCATTTTCAAGTGAAGCTCATCTGAATGGCTGGCATTATTCTACTCCTGTGGTTGTGAAGTTGAAGCTGCTGTCTTCAGGTCATAGCCTCGTGGTGCTATTACAAGGTAGATTCTTTTATTTAAAGCCAGCAAAAGAATATATCTTGTTTCATATCTCTGAATTCTGTACTTTGACCTCTAGATTCTCTTTTTAAATGTGATCACCATTTAGACTAAGTCCTCTCACATTCAATGGGAGGAGATTATACAAGCTATGCACATCAAGGGGAGAGAATTGTGGGGACCATCTTGGCATTCTGCCCACCACATCAACTTTACTTCCTTCTTCTAATAATCCACTCTTTGTTGTATTTAATCATTTATACAAAATAGTCTGACTCTCAACAGGAGAATATCCATCCTTTTCATGAAGACAGAGAAGAAAACTAGATCAAGATAGTAATTATAGGTGTCTATTTGATCAATTAGAAGAGGCAGAAAGTCTGGACAGTAGGGAAAAATCCATGACATAAAAAAAAAAGTAATTGCTACATTTACCTTCTGAATATTTTCTGAATTTGTTCATTTCTTAGTATCCCTACAACTGCTTACATGAATATATTGTAATTTCTTTCTTGAAGATGGTTCCTTAACCAATATCTATTACTATCTACTGTCCAATTTTCTTTGACATCATTCAGGTCCCTCTTTTAATCCTTTTATATTTAGCCAGATTGAAGAGTGAAAGGGCATATTCAATTGTGATTGTTCTTAATAATTTTGATGATTTTATTTTTATTTTAACAATCTTCTTAAAATGTAAATTATTCCAAAAAATGTATAATAACAACATGATTTTCTTAAACTTCTGCTTTCAGTACTCAACTGAGTAAAAATTTACCTATGTCACACATATTTATATTCACAATGAGACTGGCTTAATTAGTTTGATAGATGTAATTGGTGCTATTATATATTCAGAAAGCTCTGATGTGTAGGACTTTCTAGGCATTTGGGGATCAGCTATAACAATATGAAGAAAAAAGACAGTTTATATGGCATTTAAGATAATAATTTAGTGCTCTGTGTACTGCAATAATTAATAGAAAATATCTTTTTTTGCTTCAGGACAGTTGAAAATTGATTTTATTCAAATAACTGCTCTGATAAATATAAAATAATCTTGGGTAAAAGCTCACACTGAAATATATCTTTTTAAAGAATAATCATATTTCCTTTTAAATTTTAGAATATTTAAAATTCAATACAACTGAATTGAAAAATGCAGTATAAACCTTAAAAGAAATAAGTCACTTGTCTTTGAGAAAGATTATTCTTCTATGGTGTTTGGTTGTTCATCATGATCAAAGAAATGTCTGGGTTGACTTAAAATGCATGTATCTTTGTCTTATAGGCCCAGCTTTGAAATGAGCAGTCTTTAATTTATTCCAACTTGAATATATGTATGTATAGCTTTCAATGTTCTTACCAAAGTAGACATAGTCAATTTCACATAGATAAAATGAAGATAATGATAAACTTTTGCCACTAAACTATTTGGAAATTCAAGTATAAAATTGCTGCAAAGCACAAAGTATTACTTTAATAAGATACAAAACATTGAATCCTGAGGCTCTTGTTGAGTATTTCATTTTAAGACATTTCATGTTAATGTGTCTCCAGCTAATTTTTCTGGCTGTACAGCATATGCCTGCTCTCTGTCTCTCTGATAAATGACATCCTCCTACTTTTTCTGTACTCTGTAATTTGTGTTATTGAAAATGTAAATCTTCTAGATAAGAGGCCCAGCAATGACTTTGCCAAAAAACTTTCAAAATTTCTTTCCACAAACTTTGAAATTATCATTAAAACTTTGCACAGTCAGTGCTATATTTTATCTAAATTAAATTTTGTTATTACAACATAATGGTTAAGCCATTCTTGGTTCTACTTTTTCATTTTATTTTATTAAAATGATCGTCTGACTTCTGCATTTTAAAATATGCTTTTAAATTATCTCTTTGAATTAGAAAGTCCTGTGAACTCTTCTGGTAAAAGTACTCTTCTGAATGTTTCTACAATAGTCCACCATTTATATGGGGCACATATTCCAAAACCTTCAGTGGATGCCTGAAACCAAGATATTACAGGACTCTAATACGTATTATAATTTTCCTATGCATACAAATAAAGTTTAGTTTATAAATTAAGAATGGTAAGAGATTAGCAACAATTAATAATAAAATGAGCCAATTTTAACAACATACTGTAAAATGTTATATGAACATAATCTCTATTTCCCTCTGTCTCAACATGCTGCAATATTTTTAGACCAAGGTTGACCATAGATGACACAAACTATGGAAAGTCAATCTATGGGTAAGGGTGGACTAATGTACTAATGGTGCATCTCACTGCTCATTCATGTAACTTTGATAAGACTATATAGAAAACTGACTTGAAGCATGAGAATTAGTATGACTCCATAAAACAGAGATGAAATCAAGCTGTCCCCTTTGAAAATTAAATATTGGCACATACCTTCTTTACTATAATTAAATATAGAAGTTTAACCTACAGATTTATTCTTGAGCTTTGTTGGATTTCTGATGCATTCTTTCATGAGATTTATTATCAGTCTTCTTAAAATACTTATTACGATGGCTTAATATGTGCTTTGAGAGAAACTCTTCCAGTATTGGGTGCTATTGATTCAGTCCATATGTCATTAGAAAAGATTCTGAAATAATTGTTAGATTTATTCCATGCTATACTTACAATGTCTAGAAGGCCTAATTAGATGTAGGATTCTGTGCAAAGGTTCTAGTATTAGAAAGGAGTTCAAATATTAAATCTTTAACAGCAATACTGCTATGAATGTGTTTCTAATCCATTAATCATCAAGACAGACTAAGTAATGCTTGAGGAGCAATTGCCCTCTGATCTTAGTGCCTAAAAACAAGAGAAGTTGGCTTTTTACTTCAGCTGTATGTCCACTGAGGTTTATCTGGGAAAGGGATATGTAATTTGAAATTCTGCACATTTCAACCACTTACGAAAATAACTCAAGGACCACCACAATTAAATATTCTCTGTAATTTTTCCAGAAAGCAAAAAGAGGATTTGACATAGCCATTAAGTTATAGGCTTTCAGTATAAACTAATTGGTCACTCATTAGTCATATGGTTCCAACAGCAATGATGGGACCAGGAAGTACCCTTAACCTGTACTTAGGTGAAACACAGTTGGAAATATATGGTGAAAAGTTCGATTTGCCATTATATTTAGATGTTCTAGTCCTTTAAAGCAACAATAATTATAATGCCCATGACATAAAGCTGCTTCAAGGAGTAAGACAGTGAATGTAGAATTCTTACTAAAGGGTATAATCATAGAATAAACTACTGATCTTAGCACTATTTTATTATTTTTATATTTAATAGTAAAAAGGACATGTCTTGAAATTTTTTACACTTTCCTCTATACTTACAAAAAATAAAACACAGAAGCCATTAGCAATTTATTATTTCATAATATGAGATATATGAAATATTTCTTCTGCCAGGCTTATGATAACACATGTATTTTCTCACTTTCCCACACCTTTTGTACCATATTCACACAAATAATGCAAATTTTCAATATAAAATTTCAAATTAATTATCACCATATATTGGAAAACAATAGTATTTTAGAATTTTTTTATATAATTGATATTTTTTATTATGATATTGGGGGGGTATAGTTAAGGGTTAGGTATAAAAATATGATCCATTCAGGCACCCTTGTTGATAAAAGGTGTCTCACCGTCCCCAGACAGATGTTTACTGCCATTAATCCCATCTCCCTTTCCCACCCCCCCCCCATAGTTTCCTACCACTATCAGTCATTTTCCTATGGTAATACGTTGGGTGATCAAGGTCCACTATATGAGTGAGAACATGTGATACTCAGATCATTGTTTCTGTGAGAGGTCACTCAGTATTATAGACTCTAGTTCCATCCAGGTTGCTGCGAAATTCATGATTTTGTTCTTTTTTATGGCTGCGTAGTATTCCATCATGTATATGTACCACATTTTTTAAATCCAGTCCGCTTTTGATGGGCAACATGGTTGCTTCCAGGTTCTCGCTATTGTGAACAATGCTGCAATAAACATACGTGTGCAGGTATCTTTTTTATAGAGTGATTTGAGTTCTTCAGGGTATATTCCCAGTAGGAGGATTGCATGGTCATATAGGAGGTTGATATTTAGAGCTTTAGGAATCACCACACTGCTTTCCCCAGAGGTTGCACTAGTTTACACTCCCACCAACAGTGTAGAAGTGTTCCCTTTTCACCACACCCTCTCCAGCAACTGTTATTTTTGAGTTATTGATAATTGCCATTCTGACTGGAGTTAGGTGGTATCTCAGTGTGGTTTTGATTTGCATCTCCCTGATGATTAGTGAGCTTGAACATTTTTTCATGTGTCTGTTGGCGGCTTGGATGTCTTCCTTTGTGAAGTGTCTGTTCATATCTTTTGCCATTTTATAATGGGGTTGTTTGTTTTTTTCTTTTCAGCACGTTTTAGTTCCTTGTAGATCCAAGATGTTAAGTCTTTGTCAGACCTGGAGTTGGCAAATACTTTTTCCCAGTCTGTAGATTGTCTCCCTGCTCTCTTGATGGTTTCTTTAGCTTTGCAGATGCTTGTCGGTTTAATGAGGTCCCACTTGTATATCTTATCTCTTATGGAATGTAGGTTTCAGTTTTGTTCAGGAATTGGATGCCAGTTCCAATTTCCATGAGGGTATGTCCTTCATTTTCTAAGGTTCATATGGCTTGAGGTTTTACATTTTGGTCTCTGATACATTTGGAGTTAATTTTTGTGTGCAGGGATAGATAGGGGTCCTGCTTCAATCTTCTGCATGTGGTCAGCCAGTTTTCCCAGCACCATTTACTGAATAGATTCTCCTCTCCCCAGTGGTAGGTGGTAGAGGCTTTGTCCAAGATGAGTTGGTTGAGAAATTAAGGTTTTGCTTCTGGAATCTCAAGTCTATTCCATTGATCTATATGCCTGTACCTATACCAGTACCAAGCTGTTTTGATGATTGTAGCTTTATAGTAAAGTTTGAAGTCTGGTAATGTGATACCGTCGGCTTTTTTTTTTTTTTTTTTGCTGAGGATTATTCTGGCTATTCTTTGTCATTTTTGTTTCCATATAAATTCCCGTGCTGTTTTTTCTAGGTCTGAGAAGAATGTTGCTGGTAATTTGATGGGTATTGCATTGAATCTGTAGATTGCTTTAGGTAGGATGGACATCTTCACAATGTTGATTCTTCCAATCCATGAGCATGGGATATTTTTCCACTTGTTTGTGTCATCTTTGATTTCTTTGAGCAGAGTTTTATAGTTTTCATTGTAAAGGTCTTTCACGTCTCTGGTTAGGAAGATGCCAAGGTATTTCAATTTTTTGTGTGGCTATTGTGAATGGAATTGTGCTTTTATTTGGGTTTCTGTTTGTTTATTAATGGTGTAAAGAAATGCAATTGTCTTTTGCACATTTATTTTATATCCTGAGGCTTTGCCAAAGACCTTTATCAGTGTAAGGAAGTTTTTGACAGATTCTCTTGGGTTTTCAAGGTACACAATCATATCATCTGCAAAGAGAGATAAGTTGACTTCCTCTTTTCCTATTTGGATACCCCCTGATTGCCTTCTCTTCTCTGATTTTGGAGCCAGGACTTCCAATACTATGTTGAAGAGGAGGGGTGAAAGTGGGCATCTTTGTCTTGTTCCAGTTTTCAAGGAAATGGTTCCAATTTTTGTCCGTTTAGGAGTGTGCTGGCTGTGGGTTTCTTGTAAATGGCTTTTACTACTTTGAGGTATGTTCCCTGTATGCCTAGATGTTCCAGGGTTTTTATCGAGAAGGGGTGCTGGATTTTATCAAAAGCTTTTTCTGCATCTAATGACATAATCGTGTGGCTTTTGTTTTGACATCTGTTGATGTATTTAATTACATTTATGGTTTTACGAATGTTGAACCCGCCTCGCATCCCAGGGATGAAGCCTACTTGGTCATGATGGATGATTCTTGAGATGTGTTGTTGAATCCGGTTTGCTAGGATCTTGTTGAGAATTTTAGCATCGATGTTCATCAAAGATATTGACCTATAGTTCTCTTTGTTGGGTCTTTACCTGGCTTGGGTATCAATGTGATGTTAGCTTCGTAAAATGATTTGGGGAGAGTTCCATCTTTCTCAATCACCTGAAATACCTTCAGTAGGACTGGAATAAGCTCCTCCTTAAATGTCTTGTAGAATTCTGCTGGAAAGTCATCTGGTTCAGGGCTTTTTTTTTGTAGGTAGTTTTCTTATTACGTAGTTAAATTCCTTGATTGTTATCGATCTATTTAGAGTCTCAATTTCCTCTTGTTTCAACCTAGGCAGGTTGTGTGACGACAGAAAGTTCTTCATTTCCTTGAGGTCTTCAAGTTTGTTTCCACACAAGTGTATGTAGTAGTCTCTAATGATCTTTTGTATTTCTTCAGGGTCAGATGTGACTTGATCTTTTGTGTTTCTGATTGTGGCTATTCGTGTTTTTTTCTCTTTTTCTTAGTCAGTCTAGCTAGGGGATCATCAATCTTGTTTATCCTATTGAAGAACCAACTTTTTGTTTCATTGATTTTTTTGTATTTTCTTTTTGTCTTCTATGTCCTGGATTTGGGCTTTTATTTTGGTGATCTGGATTCTTCTGCTGAATTAGGGTTTTTGTGGTCTTGCTTTTCCAACTTCCTTAGGTGGCTTTTTGTGACCCTTCCATTTTCTTCATGTGTGTTTGTAGGGATATAAATTCCCCTCTTACTACAGCTTTCATGGCATCCCAGAGATTTTGGTAAGATGTTTCTTCATTTTCATTTGTTTCCAGGTATCTTTTGATCTCTGTTTTGATTTCATCATTGACCCAGGAGTTGTTTAGCATCATGCTATTCAGTTTCCATGTCTTTGTGGGTTTTGAGGGACCTTGTTGGTGTTAATGTTTATTTTTATTCCACTGTGATCCAAGAAGGTGCATGGTAAAAATTTTGGTCCTTTTAAATTTGCTTATGCTTGATTTATGGCCTATTATGTGGTCAATCTTAGAATACGTTCCATGTGGCAATGAGTAAAATGTGTATTCTTTGGTCTTTGGATGGAGTGTTCTGTAGGTATCAATTAAGTCCATTTGTTCAAGAGTCAAATTGAAGTTCTGGATCTCATTAGTGAATTTTTGTCCTGATGATCTGTCTAGGGTTGTGAGTGGGGTGTTAAAGTCCCCAGTTATGATGGTGTTGGAGTCAATATCTTTCTTTAGTTTCCCTAGAAGTTGCTTTATGAAAGTTGGCACACCTGTGTTGGGTGCATATATGTTTAGGATAGATATTTCTTGTTAATGGAGTGAACATTTTATCATTATGTGGTGGCCCTCTGTATCTTTTTTAATTTTTGATACCTTAAATAGTATATTGTCTGAAATTAGGATTGTGATTCCTCCTTTCTTTTGTGTTCCATTCACCTGAAAATTTGTTTCCCGTCTTTTTACTTTGAGTCGGTGCATGTCCTTTCTAGTGAGATGGGTCTCTTGAAGGCAGTATATGGTTGCCTGGTGATATTTTATCCAGTTTGCCATTCTATGTCTTTTCAGTAGTGCATTTTGTCCATTCACATTCAGGCTAATTATTGAAATGTGAGAGTTCGTCCCTGTCATAGAGTTCTTATAGAGTTGTTGTTCTTCCACTTGGTTTTTTGTCTTTCTTTTGGTTTGGGGGTTGGTTCATGTGTATTTTATTCTTTTTCCTGTACTCTTGTGAAAAATGTTGTTCTATTTTCCTTTTCTTCTGTGTTTAGTACTTTCTTAAGTGTTTCATGAAGAGGTGGTTTGGTGGCAGCATAAGTTCTTAGGGATTGGATATCTGGGAAAGATTTTAATTCTCCCTTGCTGATGAAGCTTAACTTGGCTGGGTAGGTTACTCTTGGTTGAAATTGTTTATCTTTTAGGACTTTGAAGATAGGACTCCAAGCTCTCCTAGCCTGCAGGGTTTCTGTAGATAAATCTCCTGCTATTCTAATTGGTCTTCCATGGTAGGTGACCTGGCCTTTTTCTCTTGCTGCCTTTAGGAATTTTTCTTTTATGCCTACTTTGTTTAGGTGAATTACTATGTGTCTAGGAGTTGGTCTTCTCATTTGTTGTCTTGCAGGGATTCTCTGAATCTCTTGTGTTTGAATTTTTGCATCACTGATTAGATAAGGGAAGTTTTCTTGAATGATCTCATGGAAAGTTTGTTCCAGTGTGGTCTCTGTCTCTCTTTCTGCCTCAGGAAGGCCAATTACTCTTATGTTCGATCTCTTGAAGTAATCACTCATCTCTTGAAGGTTTTGTTCTGTCTTTTTAGCTTGGTTTCTGTGTTTTTAAGAATTTGGGTTAGTTCTATATTTTGGTCCTCAAGTTCTGAGATTTTTTCTTCTGCTTGGGTAATTCTGCTTTCCATGCTTATCAGTTTGTTATATATTTCATTCACAGTATTCTTTATCACTGTTATCTCAGATATCAGCTCCTTCCTAGTTTCTTCTTTTCTCTCCTCAATTCTTTTTAATCTCTCTATTAATGTCTTGATATCTAAGTCTGTAGTTTGGGACCAGTCATTCTGGGGGCTCTTCATTGTTTGCATTCCGAAGTCTGTTTTCTCAGTGTCTGCCCTCCCAGGGGTCTGGGAGAGACCCATATTCTTCTTTTGGTTTTTCTTCATTTGTGTAGATTTTTCTCTCTCTCCCCCTTTTCCCCCCCTTCTTTAATTCTGTTTTTCAGGAAAGGTGGAGTTGCTTTTGTTTCTCTTGTGCAATTTCCTGTTCTTCCTTATGAGGGTCCTCTGGCTTTGTTCACTTTTGAGGTTGGAGTGTGGGCTGCAGGCTGTACTTATTGCATTTTTGAGGTTTAATTGGGGGGGGCTGTGATTCAGAATCTATATGCTGATTCCAGCATCCACCCACAAGTGCATGAGCATACTGGAATCTATTTCCCACTGCCTTACAATCTGCCTGTGCAGTGGTATATAGGTTTGGTCCCTGGAACAGAAGGCGGTACAAAAGAGGATAATAATGGAGGAGGGGGGTCAATAGGAAGTTAGAAAGAGAGGAGAGTGAGAGGTAAAATAGACATACATACCAACTAACAGGTGAAAAAGAGACACAAGGCTGGAGAGAAGTGAAAAATTCCCTGAAGGATACTGGTAGCCACACAGAGACAGACCAATAAAATCATAAAACAGATAGTGTAAGTCAGAAAGCGAACAAAAGTGACAAAACAAACATTCAAAATGATAAAATCAAAAGTCAAAATAAGAAATCAGGCTAGCTCTGGAATTTTTCCTGAGTGACTCTTCAGCTCTGATCTCCAGCCTCTCCCCTTTGTTTTCCTTGCAGGCAGCTAGATTTACTGGCAGCTTGGGTTTGGTTTTTTTAGCCTGCTGCCTGGGAGGTCTGCGATGTTGCTTTTGTCTGATTCAGCAGGGGAGGGGCTTTGTCTCCCATTTAGCCATGTTACTTTAGGAACTGAAGTGGAGGCTGTTGATAGGTGGGCAGGGCAGTGCAAATCTCTGCCTGGAGAATGGCCGAGGTGGCAGCTTCACTTTGGCGGATCTTTTCTCTCTGCTCCATATTGTAGAATTTGTAATCTCTTATCTATAATTCTTACTATACCAGTTCAATATTATAAACTTCAGTTTACAGATGAAGAATCCTATGTTCACAAATGGAAGGATGTTTCATAAAGCCACATAAGTAGTAAATGGCAGAGTGAGAATTGGAAGATTTCTGTCTGACCCCAAAACTAAACGTCAAAATACATGATATTTTCCCATTCTAACCATTTGCTTAGTGCTTTATAGTTTACAATTAACTTAGGTATATTTTAATTTTTACAATTTCCATGTTAGGTAGGTATCATTTGCATGATATTCGTTTTGCAGATAAACATGTTGAAGTTCAAAGGTAGTTAAGTTACTGGTGAAGAACGAACTAATATCATGAGCTAGTTAGGTTGTTTGTTTGTTTGTTTTGGTTCCTTGTTTAATAAATCAAGTTGCTCTGACTTCAGGACTCCAGCCTTACTTTTATTTTATGAGTGTTTTGTTTTATGAGGTGTTTTGTGAATACTGATTATAAAAATAACATGCAGGAGAAAGTTTATCATCAAATAAGTTTCAGTATGATTTAAGATAGTTTTCCTTACTACAGGATGTCATAGGGCTTTAATACCACAGTATTTTGTCTTTTGAGAAGTGAGCTCAGGCTCATGCCTGTAATCCCAACACTTTGGAAGGCCAAAGTGAGAAAATTACTTGAGTCCAGGATTTCAAGACCAACTTGGGCAACATAGCAAAATCTCATCTCTGAAAAATAAAAGAAAAATTAAAAAAAAATTAGCCAGACAAGGTGGTATGGCACTGGTATTTCCAGCTACTTGGGAGGCTGAGACAGAAGGATCGCCAAAGTCCAAAAGGTCAATGCTGTCATGAGCCACTATCATGCCACTGCACTCCAACCTATGTGACAGAGTGAAACTCTGACACACACACACACACACACACACACACACACACACACACTCACACATATACATGACAAAAATGGACTATATACTGCAATATAATACATTACAATGATTTCAAAAAGTATGCATTGCCCCATCAGAAATTTCATAGATGCAGTCACAATAGAGTATTTGATTAGCTATTTCTACCCTCTAAACATGATTAGAGTAATCCCTAATTCCTAAAGTCCTTCATGTTATAAATTAGAGTCAAAAATGTTGTCTCTTGTTTTTCTTGCCTGCCTGCTTGACTTTTTTTTTTTTTTTTTGAGTTGGAGTCTCACTCTGTTGCCCAGACTGGAGTGCAGTGGCTGCTCCCGGCCATGGCAGCCTCGACCTGCTAGGCTCTGGCGATCCTTCCACCTCAGCCTTCCAAGTAGCCGGAATTACAGGCAGGCGCTACCATAGCCCAGCTGATTTTTTTATTTATTGTAGAGATGAGGTCTCGCTGCCCTGGTGGGTCTCGAACCCGTGGGCTCAGGCAATCCACTCACCTCAGCCTCCCAAAGGCGCGGGATTACAGGCTGAGCCACCGAGCCCGGCTTAACTTTTTAAAAGAGAAAACAATGGCATCATTCTGATCAAGGAGAAGAGAATGTCACAAGCTACTTATTTCTATAATTTCATTTCTATATTATAGGATGAATAAATGTTTTGCTGAATAATCACATTTTTTGATAAAAATAAAATTATTTTAAGATATATATAACAAAATTAGGATTATTTTACAGATTTCTATAGAGATTTTATTTTCAAACTACCATTTCAACAAGACAGCCTACTCCAGAGAACTGTTTATGGTAGTGAACATGATATTAATTTAATTCAAAGCTAAAGGTATAAAATATGTATTCTGTTTCTCCTGAAATCTCTAGTGATATGCATGCTGACATAAACAAACTACTTCTGAGATATCTGTAAGGAAGGAGTAATAATAATAAATTCACACCAAGTATTAATGCACATTAGCTATACCATATTTTAATACAGAGTAGTAAACTTTACTTTATTTGTGATTTAAAATTAAAATGAGAACAAAATTTAGAAGACCAGGAGGGGATAAGCAGACAGAAATATTATATCTTAATGAAGAGTGAAGAAGCAATGGAGGAAAAAAGGAAAGAGAAGTCAGTGCTTTGTTAAGAAATGAAGAAAGAAGATGAGAGATTACAACAACAAAATCTCTATTTAAAAGGGCAAGAATTGGAATTAAAAGTAGCATAATTTGGAACCTAATATATACTGAAAAAACTGAGAAAAAAGAATTTTGAGCATATAGTTCAATTGCCAAATGCATGCAGATTGAGAAATTGCAACAAAATTCAGGGCCTATGCAGTAGTCCTCAATAGCAACAGAGGATTGGCTCCAGGACCTCCTGCAGGTAACAAAATCTGCAGATATCAAATCCAAGGATTCTCAGACTATGCCTCTCTCTCATGTACTTTAAATCATCTCTAGATTATTTTAATACTTAATACAATGTAACTGCTTGTAAATAGTTGTTATATTGTATTATTTAGGGTATTAATTTTTTTTAAATCTGTGCCTACTTAGTAGAAATGCACTTTTTTTTCCAAATATTTTCCATGGGTAGTTGACTGAATCCATAGATGAAGATCCAACAGATGCAAAGTGACCACTACATGTGCAAACTGGCCACTAAAGTCCTAGCTTTCTTCAAGGCTGCATCCTAAAGAGGGCAGACCACTTGTTACAATGAATCTGTCCATAATTTACAAGAAAATCACCTCTACTGCCTACAAGATGTTACCTCGTTTGTTTTCCTGTTCATGATTTGTACCCTTTGACTTTCGGACCATAAAGTAGTTTTTGAAGGAATAGAGGACTTCCAGTGGGATGATTTGAGTAATTCATTTGGTGGCCTATGTTATAGAAATATCTGAGGGTAGGTGAACTTTAGTCCTGATTTTTCATTCACATGACAAAAATGCTCACATAAATCATGTTGTTCTCTCATTTGTGTCATAACCAGAATTGATGCCAGTTAAAACAAATAATAAAAGATATTTTGGGTCAAACAACATGAATTTGTTTTCATGTACATCAAACATAGCAGGCCTAAAAAAATACAAGTGCAGAAAAGCAAGAGTTAGCATCATTTATTTCTTTCAAGTTTATTCATTTAGTTAACTTTTCCAAATATGTTTTAGCCTATTTACTTTCTGCTTAGAATAGGACAATTTGAAGCAAGGTTTTCTGACTTCTTTAGAATTATAGAAAGAATTTTATCTTGAAATTGCCTGAGAGGTAAAGGGACGATATCCTCAGTTCACCCAAATCCTTTATTAAACAATATTGTAAGTGAAAATCTGTTTTTCCTGCTATTATCTGAGTACTTTGCTTAAAGAAACAAATAAACACACTGACAGTTGACTGACAGGAAATATGTTTTGTTTCCTTTTTTATTCTAGCTTCATTATTTTCCATGGAGATGGATTCTTGAAGTGACAGGTTGTGTTCATTTCAGTTCAGCTGTTCGACTTGTGCAACATATCAAATTCCTTTCCAAAATAGGAAAAAAAATATAAAATGTTATCTAGATATGATTTAGCACAGAGAAATTTACATGTTAGGCAAGGATTCTTGGTATTTGAAGATAAAGGCATTTTTGAAAGACCACTGCAAAATGTCTAAAATTTTCCTAATTTTGGTTTGGGGATATATCCTACTAATCTGCCACCACTTATTAATGGCAGTCATAATTTGAAGTCTTCTAACACTGGCACCCTGTATCTCATTAAGGCATCTCCTCTCATTCTTCCTGCAAACATGACATTTAGAAGACCATTATATGACTTACATAGATAATTGCTACAAGGTTCTAAGCGACCTTGATCCTGCCACTAGCTTAGAGCTTGTCAGACTACTGTCAGCACATTCTAGTAGAGCTCTTATTAGTTAAATATTTTTGACAGGACCTCACAAATAGTATGTTTTTTATATTTGAAAAGTTTAAACAGTTTGACATTTTAAAGGTTATCACTTTCTTTCCCCAAATAATTATTGCCAGTGTCAATAAAGTGTTTTTTAAACCTGTGTATTGACAATATAAATAAGATAGAAGTTTATTTTTTTCAAAATTATTTCAGTGTCATTTTAAGAAATAATGTGTAATGTTACAAACAGCAGGTGATATAATTATGTCTAGTGCTTCTTTTGCACATATAATTATTCTTCTGTGTTTATTCTTCTGAAATCAAGTATTGCAAGATAAAGCTTATATAAAGAAGAGTTTAAAGGTCTGATAGTTGAGATAAAAGCTAAACTTACAGCAAATTTGCAAGTCTTCACTTCCCTTTTAATGTAGATGACTAATTTAAGTTTAAAGTCACTTTCAGAGTGGAAACAAATGAGGATGGGAAAACTTCTAGAATTCCTACCCACTTTTAAACCCTAGCTGATGATTAGAAGAATAAGAACAATTTACTTATTTTCCAAATAAACATAGCACAAATATGAAATTCAAGAAACACCATAGAAAAAGTACATTTTTCTAAATGTGAGAAGATTTCTAAATAGTTACAACAGTAAGGTAAGGCAATGTTTATTTGTAGAGATTTAAAATATGCTTAATAAACTTTAGTACAGAATTGAAATAAAAGCTTTACTATGAATATGAATATAAGAATAGCCATCTCTCAGAGTCTGAAAAATGAACATTTAGCTTGTCCTTAACCAATTCTGATAAGTTCACTTTAAATCAAATAAATTCCCAGAGTTGAACAGTGCTTTTTTTGTTGTTATTTTGTTTTGTTTTGTTAAGTTCTTTTTCATATTAAACCAACAACTGCTTTTCTGAAGCTCATCTTTTTGGTTGTGCTAGCAAAATGACCCTAAAAAAAAAATACCCACATTCTAATCCCAGAACTTGTGAATGTTATGTACCATGGCAAAAAGGACACAGATGTGATTAAGGATAAGTAATTTGAGATAGATAGATTTTTCTGGATGATTAGGGTAATCTCAATTTAATCATATGAGGTCTTAAAAGCAGAGAACTTTATCTAGCTAAAGACAAGAAACGGGAGGCAGAAGTGAAAGTTAAATAAATCTGAAGCATAAGAAGGATTCTATCTGCCATTGATGGCTTTTTTTTTTCCTTTTTCCTTTTTTTAAAGTTTGGAGTCTCACTCTGTTGTTGGAGTGGGGTGGCACTAGGATCATGGCTCACTGCAGCCTTGATCCTTGACCTCCTGTGTTCAAACAATACTTCAGTCTCAGCCTCCCGAGTAGCTGGAATTATAGCGCTAACACTGGTCTGACTAATTTTTAAATTTTTCTATAGAGATGAGTTCTCCTGATGCTGCCCATGTTGGTCTTGAACTCCTGGCCTTAGGCAATCCTCTTGCCTCAGCCTCCAAAGTGCTAGGATTACAGTCATGAGCCACCGCTCCAAGCCATTGCTGTGTTTGAAGACGGAGAAACCACAAGCTGAGGAGTACAGGAACCCCCTTGAATCTGAGAACATTTAGTTGAGAGTCAGTAAGGAAACAAATACTTTAGTCCTAAAACTGCATGGGAGTGAATTTTGACAGCAGCTTGAAGGAGACTAGAGAGACTAGAATGAATGCCCCTCCAGAGCCTTCTTATAAGAGGCCAGGCTAACTCTTCTTGTAACAGCTATAGCAAAGAAAACAGCCAAAACTTCCCTGTTCTCGGAAATACAGAATGATGAAATTGTTATGTTGTATTAAGATGCTATTTTATTTATTTGTTTATTTGTGGCAAATAAAAATAGCAGCAATACAAAATAATACAATGTTCTGTCCTCTGGCCATGCATTGAAAACCTATGACTTTTCATCCCAACTGACTGGAACCATTTCAAATTTTCAGAAAAAAATTTAATGTCTTTCTATTAGCCTTCTAGTTTCCCAAGCTTTACCTTTAATTTTTTGAACCATTTTTTCCCCCTCTTCAAAGGATTAATTAATCTTATTGCATATCTCATACTTTGTCAGTGTCAATCAAAAACTATGGTGCTCTGTATTAAACATGGTGATTCAGAAATGTACTGATTGCCAAGGACATAGAAAGATCTGGTACTTATGATAGAAAGTTATAATAATGCATTAATCTTTTTGGCAGACTTCCATATGGTTGACTTACACTTACCTATGGCCAATTTATATATTTGTAAATTTCTTACAAAAACTTCTCTAAGAAAGTTTTATTCCATTCTAAAAATGATCAGTTGATATTTTCAAAATCACACCTATACAAACATTCAAACGCACACATCTATCCCACATATACATATGCAGTTGACATTATAACTTTAGTAATTTTCCTCTTGTTGACTTTATTTCATTAACCAATGAGTTGAGATTTTCAAAATTACTGTATTATGCTTTATGTATATGACATATATATTTCTATATAATATAAATATTTACATATAGCTTATGAAAGGGAAAATTGAAGCAAGGTGGGCCGTGCCACGGGAATAATGCAAGATTGCAACAGAGAGGAAAGTAGAAGGAAGTAAAGCTTATTATTCACCTTTCACAGATGGAAACGAAGCAGGCACTCAGGCGAGTGTGGTGTGGAAGGCTGGAAACTCGGTATGTTTAAGGGTCATTAAAGCAAGGGGAACTTAGACCTAGAGGAGGTTTGGGACACAAGGAATGTCCAGAGTTGTACTCTTTGGTTTCCATAGTAGTCACATGAATCTAGTATCTTGACATCACCAGGCATCAACATCTCATGACCTCAGGTGGTGGGCTGGAGGTTGTTATGGTCACATGATAACAATATACCAATAAGCTTGCCTCCCAGTGGTGTGCTGGAAGTCATCACTAGTGGTCAGTAACAATCTTTCCATACAAAGGCCTAAAAGATAAATTGTTAACAAGACAGGACATGCTTAAGGGGTTTTGTGCAATCACCAGTTTCTAAAACTAAAATATTGTTCTTGTTAATGATTATAGAGTTAAAGGACGTGTGAACTGTGCAAGCAGTACAGCAAGAAAATGTCAAGGGGTGAGGTCCAAGCAAAATGGTTGTGCTGATTCAAAATGACTAGGCTATATCCTAAATTTCTAGGGTTCCCTTCTTTCACCATAGATATAATATAAATATATACAACATAAATACATATAATATGCATACATACACACATATAAATGCATATATATTCATATATACAGTTTTATATGCATGTATATATACATAATTGCTGTATATAGTTATATATATTTATATATTTTGAAAGTCTTTCAAAACAATCACAACATTTCAAGTATTACCTGATGTGATGAATGTAACCTTACTTACATCTTTCTATATTATTTAAGGTTTCCAGATAAGATCATTCTGGGTGTAGGTTGAGCCCTAAATCCAATGACAGGTGTCCTTATAAGAGAAAAGAGAGAAATAATTGAGACAAAGAGGGAAATAGGAGGGAGAGGGCCATGTGAAGATTGAGGCAGGGATTTTAGTTATGTTTATAAGCCAAGGAACACCAAGGATTGCTGCCACGCACCAGAAAACAAGAGAAAGTATTGTAAAGAATTCAATATTGGAGCTTGTAGAAGGAACCAACCCTATGGATACTTTGATTTGTGACTTTTGGCTTCCAAAATGGTAAGAGAAAACAATATATTTGAACAAATTTGTGATAACTTTTAAATTTTATTTATTTATTTTAAAGACATTGGGTACAATTTAGGATTGTGGTAATTTTTTATGATAGGCCTAGGAAACTGAATTTTTGATACCCAAAAAGATACATTTTGAACCAAATACTTGAAAATGTGGAAGTAGATTTGAAATTGAACAAAAAGTAGCAGCTGGAAGGATGCTGAAGCACATAATAAAAAGTATATAGATTGTCTTGAAGGGACTAGTGGTGAAAATATAAATTTTACAGGTGCTTTTGGTGAGGTCTAATAATAAAATGAAGACTATGTTATTGGAGATTGGAGAAAAGACAAATATAGTCATAAAAATACAACAAAGTTGGCTGAATTTTATGTCCGATTTCAGTGGAAAGTAGAGTTTATAAGCACAGAACTTGGATATTTAGCTAAAATTTCCAAGCAAAGTGTGGAAACTCTGGTTTCTTCTTGCAATTCATAATGAAATCTGGGAGATGTAAATTGAGGTAAGAACTGTTAAGCAAAAGGAACCAGCACTTGATGACTTTGCAAGTTCTTGGCCTAACTAGATTGCAAAGGGTTCTAAAATTGGGAAATTAACTGTTAAGAAAGGATGCTCTGGACAAAAGGCCAAATATGTGCCTGGACAACATTTCACTGAAGAAATTAGGTATATGACTCATGGATCCTATCAGCCTCTTCAGTAGAAGCCAATAGAGATGAGTTTGTCTAGGGAGGATCTTGATACTGCTTTGTCTAATGATATATACCCTCTTTGCATGGCACAGAATAACTATAAAGTCTTGGGGACTGTTATATCTAAAAGAAACTTTCACAGGCTGAATTAAAAGAGGCAGAGATGAAACAAACTTTTAAAAAGATGCAAGATTTCTAGGATTCTACAGGACGAAAACAGACTAATAGAGCTATTTAGCTGTGAGCATGTACTAATATGCAAGAAAAAGAAATAATGACTTCAAGGACAAAATAGTAGACACAGAGACATAGGCTAGAGAGGCATGCCCAGAAACAGGAGCCAAAGGAATCTGTGAATGTCCACAGGATAAAAAGTCAACCATAGAGGATTATCTCAGTCCTTGAAATGTATTGGAACTTGTCCTTCTGAGTTTGAACTTTCTTAGGACCAGTCCCTTCATTTCTTTCTAACTTTTCCCTTTGAATGACAATTTCAACTCTATGCCTATCCATGACTCCATTTTGAAAACAAATGACTAGTTTTCTAGTCCACAGGTCCATAAATGGACAGAAATTTTGTCTGAAGATGCGTCACACACTTTTTGTCTCACCTATCCCAGATTTAGATGACTTAGATGACATTTGACACTTTTTGAGTTGATATTTATATAAGATTTTGAACTTAGGTGGACGCTGAAATGGGTTAAGGTTTTGGGGACTGCTGGTATGTAAAATGAAGTCATGACAATTGCTTTGAATAACAGTGAAAGTAAGTACATCTCTGAGAATGTATAAGAATATTAGTAACTGGAAGATCATCATTAGGAGGTACTTAGGTGACTCTGAAGGGTCAGTTGAGTTTACTGAGTATAGAATGGATGGTAGAGTACTTCAAGAACAGAGATTTGAATGTGCAAAACTTCTGAGACAACAAAGATCATTAAGAATAAGATAGATTATAAGAAAGAGAACTGATGACTGTATAAATGTAAGGAGTGGTAGAAAAATTCACTGAACATTTTCCAATCTTTTTGGCAATTGATCTGAAAAGTTTTACAATTATGAAATACCCTCATTGGGATGATATAATTTTTTATCATAGAGGTTCAAAATTCCAGACTCTTTTTCTACTCTCTCAAAGGTAGAGTACAGGTATATATAGGTTAGTTATACCAACCACTGTCCATAACTGGTGTTTAATCAGCAAACTTAGTAACTGCTCAGACTCCTTTCCAGTTGAAGAGTAACATGAACAGTAGCAGCTATATCTAGTTACCAAGAGTAGTTTCAAAATCAGTGTCTTATGACTATTGGTATTAATAGTGATATGGATTTTTATCTGGTCAACTAATGGCTCAATGTGCTGAGCTTCAAAGTGTGTTGGCTCTGCTGGACTGGCAAGCCAAGTCCCAAGAGTGTCTCAGCTCTGTTCTGGAGTCTCACTATCTACCAGCAGAACTCGATTTGTTTTTTTTTTTTTTGGTTGGAGTCTCACTCTGTCGCCCAGACTGGAGTGCAGAGGCACACTCGCAGCCACTGCAGCCTCGACCTGCTGGGCTCCGGCGATCCTTCTGCCTCAGCCTTCCAAGTAGCTGGAACTACAGGTGAATGCTACCACACCTGACTAATTTTTGATTTATTGTAGCGATGAGGTCTCACCAAGTTGCCCAGGGCGGGTCTCGAGCCTGCGGGCTCAGGCAATCCACTCACCTCAGCCTCCCAAAGCATTGGTATTACAGGCTGAGCTACAGAGCCCGGATCTCGTCTTTCTCTTCTATCATCAGCTCTGTCTCTTTTACTGGCACTGCCTGGCAAGTCAGCCTCCAGGGTGCACAACTTTTCAGTTCCCACAATCTTCAGCAGCTCTTAGAATCTGAGTTCTTATCTTGTGCCAGGAGGAATGAGGGACACCAAGGGCCAGAAGGTGAGAAAATGGGATGTATTCAGAAAACTGTAAAGCTCCCACAGGAAAAGGGGACCCAAGGAGTTACCAATCAGGGGTTGAAACCTGGGGTTTATATAGCCCAAAGATTGAGCTGATTGGCTAGCATTAGCTGAGAGCTGATTGGTTGGCACTAGCTGTACTGGTGCTGATTGGTCAGTACTAAGAACCATTCAGCTGGTTGGTTGTTTTCCAATCCTAGCAGTGAGTGTTTGTGCTGTAGTCTGAGGGACTTGTAGGGAGTTTACCTATGCTAGTTTGTTACTTTGATACCAAGGACTCCCTCTGTCTGCCTAGTTGCTTTCTAGCTACCTCCTCTCTAGTGTCCTGTGTCTGGCAGTAAGATCTTTATTCTCAGTATCAGTAACAAAACTGTTTTCATGGCACCATTTCTGTAGTGTGACTTTTGTTGCTGTTCTTAGTTGCATAACATCAGGGTTCAGTTCTCAATCTTCAAAATATTTTCTAAGCTTTTCAACACATTTTAGTACTTTTTTTGCCAACATATGTTCTGTTCCTTGGAATTAAGGGTCAGGCTATGTTAAATTGTGCAGCTTCCTTTAAGTTGAAAAAAATTATCCTATTGTCATACTTTGAACATGCTAACACTGACATCTGAAATAGTCATACTTGGATTTTGAAAGATCACTCTAGCTTGAGTGCCTGGAATAATGTGAGAAAACCTACTGGGAGACTATTTCAATTGTCCAGGGAAGAGTCTAATAATCATTTGTCAAGTACAGCAGTGATGGATATACAGAGAAGTACATAGATTCAAAAACATTAAAGGAAAAACTGACAGATCTAAAAAATATATAGCAGAAGGGGTGATAATCAAGATACAGGTGCCACTGATGACCTTACATTTTCTGCATTGAAGAGCTGAGTAGATTCTTGTGATATTTATGCAAACAGGACACGTTGGAAAATGATCTGTTTGTGAAGATAATAAAAGAGAATAACTGTGTATTTAGTTTGAGCAGGTTAAATTTGACTTTATGACAACACTCTGGAGTTGCTCTGATTGAATGGTGAATGAATGTGAAGACCTAAGATAATACTGGACACTACTGTAGATTTTATAAACATTGTACACTTAGGCTATACTATATTTATTTTTAAAAGATTTATTAAAAAACTACCTTAGTTTACTGTAACTTCTTTATAAACTTAAAAAAAAATTTTAATCTTTTGTAATCCTAATCTGAATTTCTACTTCCCAGTTGATTGAATACAAATGGAAATCCTGTTCTAAGAGCTTACCAAAGTAATTAGGCTATCAATTTGACTTAGTTGTCCAATAAAATGGTTTTTGTGTTTCATGAAGGTAAGGAAAATATTGCACCAGCCTTCTTAGACTCAGGACAGGCCTCACTTCTTTTTTTAGCACAGCACCTTAAACTGTTTTAATAGGTGCATTGAGTTTGAGGTAAGATTATTTATATCTTTTTAAATTTCAGTCTTTATTCCTTTCTGTATATTTCTTTAGGTCAACTAGAGAGGATTTGATTAATTTCTCTGAAGAGACAGACCATAAAAACAGGTCTAAAATTTTCTACAACTATCAAGAACTTTTTGAAGAACCCTCTCCCACCAAAAAAAAAAAAAAAAATCATATAAACAAAACAAAAGCACACAGTAGATTCATTACCATTCTCCATGATCTCTTTTTATGACTTTGGCAATTAGAGAATAGTTAACTAATTGGGATGATGGAAACCAAGCAATATATGACTTAAGAAGACATGGGAATGAGGAGATGAGTGTTATTTAGTCATGATATAACAATAGTATTCAGATTCATAAACAGTTCCAGTTTATATTAACAGTGACTGTCTATATTGATGATAAAAATAACTTGAAATCAGTTTAATTTAAAGCAAATGTAATTTGAATTATGCAGAAATAATTATGGGTAAATACCAGATATTTAAGTAGGAACAATAGATCAAAAGGCCAAAAATTCATCAATGGTGTTAAATTAAGCATTTTAGTCCTCTTATAATCAGTTAGCTCTATTTTTCTTATTAAGTATCCAATAATTATGCCCAAATTATAAAATATCATACTATTGTAAGAATCCTGGCAGCAAATGCTATTTCTTGATACCATCACAAACCTATTTTATTTTATTTTATTTATTTTTTTATCAATATTTTTTATTTTGATATTGTGGGGTACAGTTAAGGGTTAGGTATACAAATATGCTTCATTCAGGCCTCCTTGTTGATAACAGATGTCTCCCCATCTCCAGACAGATGTTTACTACCATTAGTCCCATACCCCCAGAGTTTCCTACCACTGTCAGTCATTTTCTTATGGTAGTGCGTTGGATGATCAAGGTCCACTATATGAGTGAGAATATGTGATAATCAGATCTTTGTTTCTGTGAGAGGTCACTCAGTATTTTGACTCTAGCTCCACCCAGGTTGCTGCAAAATTCATGATTTTGTTCTTTTTTATGGCTGCATAGTATTCCATCATGTATATGTGCCACATTTTTTAAATCCAGTCATCTTTTGATGGACAGCGTGGTTGGTTCCAGGTTCTTGCTATTGTGAACAATGCTGTGATATGCATTCATGTGCAGGTATCTTTTTTATAGAGTGATTTGAGTTCTTCAGGGTATATTCCCAGTAGGGGGATTGCAGGGTCATATGGGAGGTTGATGTTTAGAGCTTTTAGGAATTGCCACACTGCTTTTCACAGAGGTTGCACTAGCTTACACTCCCACCAACAGTGTAGGAGTGTTCCCTTTTCACCACATCCTCTCCAACAACTATTATTTTCTGGGTTATTGATAAATGCCATTCTGACTGGAGTTAGGTGGTATCTCAGTGTGGTTTTGATTTAGATCTCCCTGATGATTAGTGAGGTTGAGCATTTCTTCATGTGTCTGTTGGCTGCTTGGATGTCTTCCTTTGTGAAGTGTCTGTTCATATCTTTTGCCCATTTTATAATGGGGTTGTTTGTTTTTTTTTCTTTTCAGCACATTTGAGTTCCTTGTAGATCCAAGATGTTAAGCCTTTGTCAGACCTAGAATTGGCAAATACTTTTTCCCAGTCTGTAGGCTGTCTCCCTGCTCTCTTGGTGGTTTCTTTGACTTTGCAGAAGCTTGTCAGTTTAATGAAGTCCCACTTGTATGTCTTATCCCTTATGGCCTGTGGGTTTCGAGTTTTGTTCAGGAATTGGATGCCAGTTCCAATTTCCATGAGGGTATGTCCTTCATTTTCTAAAGTTCTTATGGTTTGAGGTTTTACATTTAGATCTCTGACCCATTTGGAGTTAATGTTTGTGTATGGGGATAGATGGGGATCTGGTTTCAATCTTCTGCATGTGGTCAGCCAGTTTTCCCAGCACCATTTACTGAATAGGTACTCCTCTCCCCAGTGATAGGTGGTGGAGGCTTTGTCGAAGATGAGTTGATTGAGAAATTGAGGTCTTGCTTCTGGGATCTCAATTCTATTCCATTGATCTATATGCCTGTTCCTATACCAATACCAAGCTGTTTTGATGATTGTAGCTTTATAGTAAAGTTTGAAGTCTGGTAATTTGATACCACCTGCTTTGTTTTTTGGGAGTTTTTTTTTGACTGAGGATTGTTCTGGCTATTCTTGGTCATTTGTATTTCCATATGAATTCCTGTGTTGTTTTTTCTAGGTCTGAGAAGAATGTTTCTGGTAATTTGATAGGTATTGCATTGAACACAAACCTATTTTAAATACTAGACACTCATTAAAATTGTTTCTTTTCAATGCTACTATGTGTTTTCTGGGAAAATAAACAAAAGTAATGACTTTGTACTTCTGTTTATTAAAAATCTATTAGCATGTTAAGTGTCTTGCAGTATCAACTTAAGTTGCCGTGGAGGCAAAATGGCATTCTGAGGCAGGGCCTAAAACAATAACACTCTACTTCAGAGCACTATTAATTCTATAAGTTAAATGTTTTCTCCTCAACCTCCATTCTTTTTAGTATAAAAATTCTCTCCTAACCATAACATTTGCCCTTGCCTTGACTACTCCAACTTAACTAGATAACTATTGTTTTCTATGGAAATAATCTGAACCTTAAAAGATGATAATAAATGAGGTCAAACTCCAAAACAAAAGTGGCAGTTTTCTTTGCTAAAAGAAACACATAGACGTTTTTAAAAAATTATAATGAAATTATCATGTGTCCTATTTTAAATTATTGTATTAAAAGAGTAACTAAAGAAATAATGCTAAGAATAAAGATCAGGTAGGAAAGGGAAACTTTATGCTAACCTACCTCTTAGGTAGGTGTTGTACATAAGCATCAAAATGAACTATTCTGAAATAGTTTTAAAAAACTAAGAGTTGAGTAGAATTTAAAAGCAACAACAATAAGTCTAGTTTTTGTTTTTAAGAAAAGAGCCAGAAATTAATCAATTTTTAGAAATATAAATATATTACATTCAACTAAATATTTAATCTAGTCTCAGAAAAAAAAAAAAGGCCCAAGAGAACATGTTGTCATTGTTGTGATGATTTATGTTTATTTGAAGAGGAATAACAATTTTTTTCTTCATGAAATATTTTTTCTTTTAAGGTTAAGATATATGTCGGTTAAGTGGAAATACTAACTTTGTTCAAGAAGTACAGAGGCAAAAAATAAAGCCCAATAGCTTCCTTTTTACTCATTGTAGATTTTGGACAGTTGCCTGATCTAAACCTGAATGTAATGGAAGCTTTAAGAAGTGGTATGTACTGATATTTTGAGCTTAAAAATAGTTTATAAGTGTAATGAATGGACTACCTACTTTACTTGTCTTTATTACCTGTAGAATAAAATATATGTATAATTAACTCTAGTTTAATTATGCTAAAGGTGACCTACAAAAATATCATAAATTTCAATTGCCGCAGCTATGTGCTTCAGCAGTTAAATATCCGTTCCAGCCAAGCCAAGATAAGTCAGCAAATAAGCTGATAAATAGTGACCCTTCAAAGCACTCTTTAAAGTCCTCAAAGTCAAACTCTGCCATGCTTTACTTCTGCGAATAACATCAGGGCTCATGTATCAGGTCTTACAAGAGCTAATGAATAAAAATTCAGGAGACCATCATAATCTTGTCCAGTCAACTGCCTTTACTCAAGAAAAAAGTGTGTTGATGGAATTTTCTTTCATTTTTTTCCCAGTCCTAAAGTACAGTCATTCCTAGCCACCAGATACTAGGAAAAAACCTTGAAAGAATAATGACTATAATATATATTTTAATATGAAGTATAACTTTTTATTTTTAAATTTTGACTACTAAAGATATTAAAGTTATAATTCTGTGCCCATAATTCTCTCTTTCTTTTCTTCTCCTATTAGGATTCTCTAGAGAAGCAGATCCAACGGGATGGAAACACACACACATGATCACGCACACACATGTACATCGTAAGTTCATAATGTTTTTCATTGTTTTAAAATGTCTTCATCAAAGCCTAATGGTTTTCTTGAATGTGAAGAATCACTCAGGTCAAAGTGGCCTTCTTTGAAATGACAATTTTCTTACGGTGATTTCCCTGATGGCATTCCCCTTGTACTCAGTGCAAATGTTTTAAGCTGCTTCCACTGCCTTTACTTCTCTTTTAAACTCATACAGAAGAAAATGTCAGAAGTGTTCCTTTTTTTCTCACTTGACACTCTTTAGCCCACAGATAGCACAAACTGTCTTCAAATGTGCAAAATGCAAGGCATATTCACAAGCACAACATTATCACTTCAAATGGCAAATAAACAACAAACTCCCATCATCACAGTGTTGCCATGCCAAAAACAAACACTATGAACTTATGCATCAACCTGATATATATACTATTGGGTGGAGAGAAAGAGGGAGAAATACTTTAAAATTAACCATCTTATCCCACTTTAAATATTTAGACTCTCCAAGTACTGGAAAGCTGTAGCTGACTGAACAACTGATGCTCTTGTCTTGGCACCATCACCATTCTGAACCTACCAGAAAGAAATGACAGTTGGACAGTTTCTCTCTATGAGACAGATCACTTCTACACTGTTCCATAACAGAAACTGACTTACCTCTCTAAAATCTACATATGAAAAATATTTTTAAATTTTGCTATGTAATCTGGTAATAACAATAGTTGCCATTGCTATTGGGTGCTGAAGGCAGATATTTCCCAAATGAAAACCCGAGAAATTAAAACCATTTCTACTTTTCAGTAACAAAAAGAATACAAAAGTTTAAATAATTTTTTCAAGGACAGATTTATTGAACATTCTAAAGCCAATATCTAACGCAATCTGACCTACTTCAGAGCTCCTGCTTTTTCTGTGCCACTACTTGTATTCTTTTTGGGTAGTTCAGATTCTGCTTCCTCTAACCCAGTCCTCCTGGAACACCTAGAGGTTATTAGCTGCTTCCTTGCCTCCGGGGCCTTGTTCGGGTGAATTATAACTACAGTCTAAGAAGCCCCTGCTGCTTCACAATGTGCAGAGCTCTCTACAGAGTTGCCCCGGTGAAAAGCGCCTCAGGAGCAAATCAACACCTGCAATTCCTAGTGAATCCTCTTATGGTATTTTGGGAGCTCATTTTTGAAACAACTGTGTGTTCTCTCTTCCAAGGGAGTTTAAATCACTTCTTTGAATTAGTAGTTACAGCTTCTTTGTGTATTTTATTTTCAGATGATTGGAAGGAATAGGACTGTATTTCCCAATGAACTGCCCCAGAGTCTTTCTGAGTTTTAATATACACTGTTACTAAAATACCCTCCAAGATCTGGCTTAAATAGTTCCACGCATTTTAACTGATGTGGTAATATAAATAGAAAGTTAATCTTTACATAGTCTGCGTAGTGCTCAATACATTTTTCCTGGTCTTACTTAACTGCCTCATATGTGAATAACATGAATTCTTATATTCTCTATGAGCTCCTGTGTTTAATTTTATGTGATGCTCAGCAAATATTGGCTCATTGAATGAATGAATGAATAACTACAGCACAAAGAGTCAAATTAATGGAACAACAATCTAAAAGTAAAGACAGCTACAAATATCTGTGTCTTCCCAGAATTTACATATTGAAATTCTAGCTCCCAATGTAACAGTATTAGGAAATGAGTAGTTTTGTTATATTTTTATTATAGCAGCTACCGTTTAATCGAGACAGAAAATATATTAAAAAGGCAGATTTCCACAAATGTTAAATATAGCCCCATTGCCATACTTTCTAAGTTTTTTTCATTGTTCAATACATAGAATCAATCAATTTTGAAATTGAAGATACCCCAGGCTTAATTTAATGAAGGCTGCATGCATTCGTACATTTTAAGAGAATCTTATGAGAAATATAAACATATGAAATATACTTACATAATTCAAAAAAACATTCAATACAAAATGTTAGAGATTAAAAAAGGAGAACACGAAAATAGATTTATAATTGGAAGGATTTGTGACAGAGTAATCTTTAACTGTAAAGAAAAGATTTTCTGTGAGTTGTTAGACCAATTCTCACAGAAGTCTTTTGTGGCAGGTCAATCCTTCCTCTTATGGTTTATTAAGAATTTGGAAGATTTCTTCCCACTCATGTTATATATATAGATATACTGTTTAATAATCATGTGCTAAAGCCCTCCATTGCTGAAGATAGCATTATCATTCCTCTTTTAAAGTTCAGTTTTCAAATGGATAAAAATGATGAAGGTGAAGAGAAAGGTTTCAGTTCTTCATCTCACCTTTGTAAATGGTTGTAGATCTTTTCCTTCAATGTTTTCCTAATTAAAAGTAACACACGCTTATTTTTTAACAAGAATATATATGGACAAAAAATTGAATAAAAATGTTTATGATCTCTTAACAGAGAGATAATGACTAGTAACATTTTGCTATGTAATCTCCAGTTGTTTCTCCATTTCGTATGTAACCTGGATTGATCCTGCTTCATAAGACTTAAGAAAGAATATGGTTCTCCTATCCTGTGGTACCTCATAGTAAAGAGGATGAGTGGCAGAAACAAAGAAAAATAAGTTTAATAATGGATGTATAAGTTACATTGAGTGCAATAGAGAAAAGTAAAACAGGAGAATAGGGGAAGAGTTGTAGAGGTGGAAGTTACGTACTTGAGTTTCAGGAGAAATAGAAGAGATTTCACTATAGCAACACAAAGCAAAAGAATTAAAATAAAATATTACTTTTTATGAAACATTATCATTGACATAAGACAGCAGTCTCTAGCAGTGTAAATCAGTCATGTCTCACTTGTCTTTTATTCCTCTTGATATACTTCTTTTTCATTTATATATATATATATATGAGATAAAATAGTTATATATGATAAAATAAGTTTTAATTGCTGGTTACTTCTGGTTTTGATTACTGCCTTCTGCTGCATTCTTCTCTTGTCTGTATTTTGTGGTTAGTATTCTATCTCTGTTCACCTCAACATTGATATTGATCCTTTTATTCATTCAAAAAATATTCAGTGAATGCCAACTCTGGGTCAGGCACTGCTCAAGACATTGGGATAAAAGTGAATTTTATCACTGTTAGATGAATTTCATCCTTGTCAAGTTACATTCCAGGGATAGTGAAGAGGATGAGTGACAGAAACAAAGAAAAACAAGTTTAGTAACTGACATATAAGTTGCATTGAGTGCTATAGTGAAAAGTAAAACAGGAGAATCGAGGAAGAGTTGCAGAGGTAGACGTTACATACTTGAGTTTCAGGAGAAATAGAAGAGATTTCACTATAGCAACACAAAGCAAAAAAATTAAAATAAATATTACTTTTTATGAAACATTATCATTGACATAAGACAGCAGTGTAAATCAGTCATGTCTCACTTGTCTTTTATTCCTTTTGATATACTTCTCTTTCATCTATTTTCTGCTTATATTTTTCTAATTTTTCCCTCTTTTCTTATCTTGTCTTTTCTCTTGTCTTCTTCTCTTGTCTTTTACCTTGTCTTTTCTCTTGTCATTCTTCTCCCACCCTAAATTCTATTTATGAATTAAAAAGTATACACATACATTCATTTTTTTCTTTGTATTGTGTATTATGATTTACCTATTTTCTTTGTCTCCTTCTATATAATAACATCAGTGTCTCATAATCTATATTGAGACAAATTATCAAGGTATTGTCTTAAAGACTATTCCATCTTGCAGATAAAAAATAGATGTTAATAATAAAGTAATTTTTGCTATACTGTATATTTTATAAATAATATATTTATAAATAATTGGGAACATATTTAGTTTTTTTTAGTCTCCTGTTTATTTTATAAAATACTCTTTGTCATGTCAGTAGAAAATTTCAAAATAAGTTTTATTTGCTGCATATCATTTTGTCACATATGCACTTTTTGTAAAAAATTCTGCCCTTTTAGAGCATTCTGGCTATTTCAGTTATTATTATTATCCCTAAAAAATAATGTGATATGTAACAGCACATACTCTGCAAAATAAAATTTCTGGGGATGTTTCTGAATACACTATTGAATAATAGTTAAAAAGTACCAGTTAATTAAACCCTCTGGTCCTCCATTTTAAATATAGTATAAATAATAATAGTATATATTTCATAGAATTTTTATGATAATTTATGAGTTAACATGACAGTGGTTTATAAAATATTATCTACCATTATCATCATTAAATTTTAGACAAATATTTGTGTGTGCATTTCTAATTATTTTATTGGAATTAGAAGTGAAAGTATTAAGTAAAAGTAAATACAACACATTTTGATGCCATGGTTCTTATAATAGACTGCTTTCCAGTTATGAATGAGAATACTTATCTCAATGTATTAGAATTGAATAATATACTTTTTAAATATTTGATGTCAATAAGTATTAATGATACATTATAATATGTATTTATTTATGTTATTAGTTACTTTATTTTCATATGTTTATTGGATATTTGTATTCTTTTCAACAATCATTATTTATAACTCTACCCATTTTTCTGTAGAGTGTTGGGCTGCTTTTTAAAATTTTATTTAGGTAAAATAAATGCAAATGTAAGAAGGTACATATCAAAAGCTTTTCAGCTCTTTGATTTTAGAAATTAATTGATACATAAATCTATTCAGATAATGAAAATCAAGATGCTTAAACACTAACATCAAAAGAATTATTAAAATTTGTCTAGCAATCCATTCTGATCTTAGAAAAGCTTAATTATATGTAGCTTTTTTATCAAACAAAGAGATATCTTTGCAAAGTTCCATTAGAGATTGATTTCTGACTGTAGGGTGGTAGAAAAAAATTCTAATTAAAAGGTTGTATTTTAGAAATTAGAGTAACCCAAAACTAAATGTATAAATGATAAAAATAAGATTCTTCTGGAACTCACTTTGTAACTTCAATTTATGAAAATCCCAGCAGTGTTCTGTTTAAATTATGGGCTTTACAATAACCAAATTGAATTCTGATAGCTTACCATTATAAGATCAGTCGGTCAGCTGATTGTTATAGATTACTGCCTCAGCAGATGTGTCTTTCCATCAGGGCACTGTTGGAAACTTAAAATTTAAGGCATATTTAGTCACATCCTTGTGTGATATAAATGACCGTTTTAATATTTAAATTTCACTCTGCTGGGATCTAAAAGATATATCTCTATGTACATTGTGCAAACAGGAAGTAGATACATTTTGTGGTTTTAATTTTCAAATCTATTTATGGAAGCACTCTGTCTTACAAGAATAAGCTTTCTTTAATTTTCCTTTTACGTTGTGGGACTCTGTATACCCTATGAATAAAGGCTCCAAGAAAAATATTAATAACCTCTCAGTATGAAAACTATTTCTGATTTTGGAAGCTGTGCAGATTTGTATATCAGGAAAATCATGGAGGTACAAGCTTCTATTATTTCTAATCATTAACTTACAAGTATAGGTGAGATAAGTTTGGGATGTCAGAATTTGGTTTTTAATTAAATTTCAATCTTTCATTTCACCTGTGAGTATAGAGGAAAAATGAAAAAATCCAGAAGCAGTAAAGGTTTTCACCCAAACATTTGCCAAGTAAGAAATAGTATAAATTGAGTAGTATGGATTAGGCATTTTGCAGACTCAGATTCTAAAATATTCTAAGCATTAGGAGAACTATATTGCAATTTGTTGGTTCCTACAGGGTTACAATAATCATTGTATACAAATTTCCATTTATCTTGACATGATAAAAATATATACTTTCATTTTCTTATAAAATGTAAACATCTCATATCTAAGATTTAAAAGAAAATAGTCATCCAAAATGGCATCACACTACTAGATAGTATAATTATATAGTTTTAAAATAATTGAAAAACAAATTTCATTTGTTTGCTTAATATAGTTACTGCAAACTCTACCAATGAATGTAATAGGAATGAAATAATATCTGTACATACAAGCTTACTTTACTATTTTGGAGAAGTAAAATACATTCAAATGATTAATAACAAATTCATAGGCCAGGCACAGTGACTCAACCTGTAATCTCAGCACTTTGGGAGGCTGAAGCTAGAGGATTGCCTGAATCTGGGGGTACAAGACCAGCTTGGGTAACTTGATGAGACCTCGTCTTTACAACAAATCAAAAAATAAGCTGGGCATGGTAGCGCATGCCAGTAGTTCCAGCTACTTGGAAGACCGAGGTAGAAGAAGTGCCACTGCACTCCAGCCTGGGCGACAGAGTAAGACTCCAACTCAAAAACCCCACCCACAAAACCAAATACATATGTGCTTTTTTTTCTGTTTATGATAGACATTAGTGAAATGTATATGGAATAGGTTCCTAAAGCAAGTACAAAAATCCCTGCTTAGGAACAGAAATGTGGTTTAATACTACCTCAAAAGAATAGAAAAGTATCTGGTAAAGTCTGTTCATTTCTGTATATGGTCATAATAAATTATAGTGTTACCAGGTGTTAGATCCCTGATTTAGAAGATAGATTCTATCACTATTCCCATGGAGATAAGCAAAGCAAAAATGTCAATTGTCTAATGCAGTTTCATTAATAATGGATAATTGCTTACCCTGTTACTGTATTTCTGATTATTCCAACCCATAGGAAAATCTGATATTTTGCTTAGGACTGCTTTAACATATGTTAGGAAAGTTGACTTTGAATCAAGGCCAGGCCAAATTAATCTTTACATTCACTCTGAAGGTTGCTTTGAAGTCTGACAACAGTCTGTTCTGCCTAGTTGTCATCTTCAAAGAAAACTTGTGTTCGTTCCTGGTCAAGATGTTCTGTATACAGGAAAATCAAATATATTGTTTTCTTATTTCTGTGCTTTCCTTTTTCTTTAAATTAATTGCCTCCTGATTTTTTTCTAATACTACTTGTCTTTTTTTCTTTCAAAAATTATTAACAAGGATGTCAATAAACAGTTTGAAGAAGGGCTATAATGCAATGACCATATATGTAAGGAAGCGCAACCACTTTCACTATTGCATGGTTTTAAAAAGTTCTTTAAAATTTAGGCACAAATATTAATATTATTTCCGATCTGAGAAGACACAAAATAATAGGATGCCAAAGGCAGGAATAAAAGTTTATTGCAAAGCTGCAAAAACACAGAAATCATATTTTTTAGAAAAGATGAAAAGATGGAAAGAATATTTTTTAGAAAACCACTGTCCTGTGAACTTACATAAAAAGTAGAAGCCATTGGATATAGCCTAGTTAGAGGTTTAGACAAATTAAGGTAATAGAAATTTTAATTCAATGACTATGCAGGCAGCAGAAGTTGAAAAGATTTATTTAGGAAAGTACAGGAAGTTAAAGATCTTGAGAAGAGAGTTTAAAGAGAGATGGGGGCCAAAATAGCAACAACTGATATTACTCCATATGGTTCTTTAGTGGAAGTAGCTGCTTTTCCATCAGCTGAGATTAACCCAAGGCCACAGCTCAAGGCTGAATCTCACACTTTACTCAATTCTTCAACTCCATGTCCTATGCAAGGTGCAGTCTACACAACCACATGTGACTTTCCTGGACAGGGATTTGGGAAAGAATGATCTGTTCCTGATAGGAGGAATGGCTAGAGGAAATAGAAGCTGATACCTAGAAGCCAATTTTGAGTCATTTCTTGGTCTCTGCTATGAAATATTTCATTATTTCTTATACTGTATTTGATAAGATGGTGAGTGAAGTAATGGAAAATTGAACAATATATTTTCTGAGAATTGTGAGTATGAGAAGCAAAGTACTTCAATTAGCCTTAGAAATTGGGGTTGGGCAGTACCTGATATATTTATTTAGACAAAAGAGAATTTCCACATTTGAAGATTTTGGAACATCTAGCTGATACACAGATAGATTGTTGGCTCTTCTACTCTTACATTTTAAGGAACTTTCAGTATCACTCACATTTAGATGGTGAAAGAAACTGAAGACATTTTTAGAAAAATAATAAGACAGATGTTATTTTCTCTTATTAAACCATATGTTTTGACTTTTTTTGGCACTTTGTCAAATTATCTATCAAAATGTAGAAATCTCTGTACATTTATTCATGAATTACTTAAGAGCATATTTAACACTTGGAAAATATTGACAATTCCCCATAAGTCCTGGGAATATTTTAATTGTCCATTGTTCTCAAACCCTCAGTATTACTGTGGATAACTTTAAATTTCCAAACAATTGTATTTCAATGGAGAAAATTAAGAACTTATGTCCTCTTTAAATTCCTACTAAATTCACTCGTTTTCTAGTTCTTTCCTCTTAGAGTTACTAAGAGGCTAACTTCATTCACCTTAGCATTTAGCCTTGTAATTTTCTGTGCTTTGTACTTCCCTAATTTCTTCTCTCTTTGGCATCTTTTAATTTTTGAGGGGGTGGGGCATGGGAGTGACATCAACTTTTCTCTTCAACAATGTGTTTTTGTTGGCTTAAACATTTTCAAGTCCACCTACTGGTTAAAATATAAACAAGCAGAAAATAAAACCAGCATTTTCCCAAACTCGTACAAACAAAAACTTTCAGGGTTTTGCTATCTAGCATGAACTTCCATTGCAGTTTTATAAAAGAAAATAAGTTCCAAACATCAATTTACCCTGCATTTGTAATTTAAATACATTCATGTAATACATAACTTTTTAGTCAACAAAGAACCATGTTTACAATGATGGCCCCATGAGATTATAATGGAGCTGAAAATTTCTATTACCTAGTGATGTCACCGTGATCATAATGCCATAGCACAATGCATTACTCATGTGTTTGTGATGATGCTGATGTAAACAAACCTACCATGTTGCCTGTCATATAAAAGCATAGCACATGCAATTGTGTACAGTATATAATAACTTGTAATGATGACAAATGACTGTTGCTAGTTTATGTATTTACTGTCCTGTATTTTTATTGCTACTTAAAAGTGTATTCTTTCTACTTATTAAAAAAGTTATCTGCAAAAGTCTCAGGCAGGTTCTTCAAAAGGTGTTCCAGAAGAAGACATTGCTATCATAGGATGGCACCTCCATGCTTGTTATTATTGCCCCTGAAGACCTTCCAGTGAGTCAAGATGTGGAGGTGTAAGACAGTGATACTGATGACTTTCACCCTAGGTAGATCTCGGATAATTTATGTGCTTGTTTTTTAGTTTTTAACAAAAATATTTATAAAGTTAAAGAAAGAAAAATATTATAGGGAAAGGATATAAAGAAAAAATATTTTTTCTCCCCCACCCTGCACCACCCCCCAAAAATATTTTTGTACAGCTATAAAATGTGTTTGTGTTTTAAGATAAATGTTATTCAAGAGCCAAAGAGTTAAAACATCAAAAATTTTATAAAGTAAAAAAGTTACAGTAAAACTAATGTTAATTTATTAAAGAAAGAAAAATATATTTTTATAAGTGTAGATTAAATTTAGTGTGAACTAAGTGTACAGTGCTGATGAAGTCTATGGAAGTGTACGATAATGTCCGAGGCCTTCACATTCACTCACCACCCACTCACTGACTCACCTGGAACAGCTTCCAATTCTGCAAGCGCCGTCCAGAATAAATTTCCTGTACAGGTGTACCACATTTTAAAAAAATCTTTTAAAATGTATTTTTACTGTACTTTTTTATGTTTAGATACACAGATATTTACCATTGTATTACCATTGCCTACAGTATTCAACACAGTAACATGCTGTACAAATTTGTAGCCTGGGAGCTACCTCAACCTCTCTAACTAATGTCTTCTTTATATATTTTGAGATGCACAGTTTGTCAGCTTTTTAAAATCAATCATCTTATTTGTGAACTTTACTTTTCTCATAGATTTTATTCTATTACCAAGATATAAGTAATTTTGTTCTACAAGGACAGTCTTAAAATTTTCTAATGTCTGCTGAAATTTTTCATAAAAATGTCATTGATTACGTGACTCAAAATTCTTAAAGCATATTTATGATCTTCTCTCTACATTACTATACTTGATCTCAAATTCATGTTTCATTCATTCTAGAAAACATTATATAAATTTCAGAAATGTTGAGCTGGGCTCGGTGGCTCAGCCTGTAATCCCGTGCCTTTGGGAAGCTGAGGTGAGTGGATTGCCTGAGCCCGCAGGCAGCGAGACCTCATCTCTACAACAAATCAAAAAATCAGCCGGGCATGGTAACACATGCCTGTAATTCCGGCTACTTGGAAGGCTGAGGCGGAAGGATCTCCGGATCCCAGAAGGTCGAGGCTGCGGTGGCTGGGAGTGGCCACTGCACTCCAGTCTGGGCGACAGAGTGAGACTCCAACTCAAAAAAAAAATTTAAGAAATGTTTCCTTCATCTGACAGCTTATTAATTTTTCTAGTTTTCCTTGTTACCAATGGAAGACTTTTCTAAGAACACTAACCAGGTAAGCATGAGCTACCTGTGATATAAATCCAAAACAATGTATAAATCATAATCATGGTCTTAGTTTCATGCCAACGTTATTGAAAGTTCACATTACTTAACTATTGCTCTCATTATTCCATGATAGCACTGTTTTAATTTTTTATTTCCTATGTTAGCAAAAATATCATTTAAAAATTTATTACTAGACATATATATGCCTTCTCTTCCTTAGCACTTTTTAAATCAAATAATTACTTATATAAGAAGTTGCCTTGGAACTAAAAATTTCCATACTCAGTTTCAGCTCCTGAGGTCTGCAAAAAAGTGTTTATATATTTTATGCCAGATAAAAGAATACAATTTTTCACTTTCAGGTAACTTAAGCCTTTTGTGTTCATTGAATTCAAAAGTATTCAAATTCCTAAAATTATATTGTCTCATTAATTTTTATGAGATACATTGTGAATAATTTTAATAAACAACTTGTGAATGCATTAAATTGCTACTCACAATTTCTATATAAAATACAAAATTTTTTTTTTAAAGATTGTGACAGCCAGGCTCGGTGGCTCAGCCTGTAATCTTGCACCTTTGGGAGGCTGAGGTGAGTGGATTACCTGAGCCCATGGGTTTGAGACCCGCCTGGGCAGCGAGACCTCATCTCTACAATAAATCAAAAAATCAGCCGGGCATGGTAGCGCATGCCTGTAATTCTGGCTACTTGGAAGGCTGAGATGGAAGGATCGCCGGAGCCCAACAGGTTGAGGCTGCGGTGGCTGGGAGCGGCCACTGCACTCCAGTCTGGGCGACCGAGTGAGACTCCAACTCAAAAAAAAAAAAAAAAAGATTGTGACATTTCATAGAAATTGAATATGTATGACATTACTACAGAAGCTTACCTAATTTATGTGCGGCATGACACTTCAAAAGGACTTTACATTATTTAATGCTTCTTTAACATATTAGAACATTAACCATATTTTTCAGAGGACATTTAATAGAACACATGGGGGAACACAAAGTGAGAAATAGGAATCTAAATCAGAGAGCCATAGATTTATATGTGGATTTGTTTTGTTTTGTTTTTTCATGTTAGAAGTACACATATCATTTCACTGACATAATTTAAGAGTAAAAAATATCAAGTGAAAAATACAAAAATACTAACAAAAATATGCTTTCAATAGGATTAATCTTATAAATTACTGTATTATTAAATTATTTTTGTAAAGCACTATAAGACTCATGATGTAAAGCATTTTACCTTTGTGAGATCAACAATTTTGGTTATATCTAGATTAATCTACACAGTGTCTTGTCATTTCTACCTTGTGTCATTATTGTAAAAATGCTTATTTTCTCACTTCTATGGAATTTATATTGGGAAATTTTATCTCTCTTAAGAAAATGAGAGTAAGACAGTCATGGCTATAAAAGCAAATTAATGTTTATAAAATAGATTTAAACATGTGAATATGGTGTGTGTGCATGTGTCGCTATATAAATAGGTAGATAGAAATATAATTAACTAAATATAAATATATGCATGTATGTGTAAACATATTTATGTTTGTCTGTGTGTAAATAAAATTAAAACAAATTAAATTCATGTTTTCATAAAAAACAATGCTTTTTAACAAATTTTTTAATTGCTTAAGCTAAAAGACTTAAATAACTTTGATGACTTTAGCAAAAATTAAAATATTTTCTTTCAACCAGAAAATAATATTTTCAAAGTTTCATAGAGTAAAAACATAATGTATATAGAAAAAAAGGGATATATCTACATGTTGTGGTTTCAACAATTTAAAAGAAGCTATCTTATTTAAAATGCCATCATCCTCCATCTTTATTATTGAGGAAGGAAATTATGATTAAAAAGTCTTTTCACTAAACCAATATAGATATGGACTTTTTTATCTACTAAAAATAAAATGTCTGAGAGGCAAGATGGCAACAAAACTGGTCAGGGTGTGAGAGTCTCCACAAAAGTGAGTGTCCATAAAGACTCTCTGCATGATTGAGCATGTGCTGATGGGTTAGTGAAAGTCAATCTGAGGGGAGACTAGAGTTTGTGCACCCAGGGCTTGCCTCCAGAGGTAACTACAACCCACCACTGCCTTGAGATTGGAGCTCCCAGTCCACAGAATCATCTTCCATTCTCTGGGCTCTATTGAGAGGAAATAGCAGAGAACAGCCATTCCTCACCACCTGACACCTGGCCCAAACCATTACCTGTGACAGCAGGCTAGACAGTAGCAGGAGGAACCATGGAGAAGGCAGGGTGTGGAAATCTGGAACAGAGCCTCACCGCCTGTGAGGAGATGCTGACTGGTGCCATATTCTCTGTCCTGGGACCAGAGACCTGCATTGCCCCACCCAGCTCTGTTCAGCCTCCAACCTGAGACCCAGAGGTTATCCTCACAAACCTCTGGGATTGACCATCAAACTTGGAGAGAAAGATGCCCCTACCCCACTCTGGAATAGGCACAGACACACACATTTGATCTGAATAGGATACTTAACAGCAACGACAGAAGCAGATGAGTTGGGAGAGTCGGGATTTGATTCATTCCCTCCCACAGTAATCTGTTGGGCACCTGACCCAGACTGAGCACAACCATATCAGCCTGTTCTGAGAGCAGAGGGGAAGGGCTGGACACGGAAGCCACTCCCTAATAAGGGCAGTCAAAAGTGGTAAAAGTGCTTGGAAAAGGAACCTGGAGTTAGAGAAATGGCCACAGAATGAGATTTTTTATTTGTTTGTTTTTGTTTTTTTCTCCCTTTCTTTCTATTTTTGTTTATGTTTTCATACTTGCTTTGTTTCTATTATTTTCTTTACTAGATTTTCTGTTTGTGTATGGGTATTTTTGAGGGCAAGTACATCAACAGAGGGGTTGTTTTGTTTGTTTGTATGACTGTCTGGTTTTTTTGAGGTTGTTTTGATTTTGTTTTTTCTGTCTTTGTTGGTTTCTCTGTTTATTCATTAGTTGATGTACCTGTCAGTTTTCCCTCTTCTTCTTAACTCTCTTCATCTTCCTTTCATCTTAATCTTAATCCTTTCATCTTAATCTTTTCTTTTCCATTCTTTTCTTTTCTTTTTTTTTTTTTTTTGCTTTCAGGGGGCAAGTCTACACCCACACTGCATGGACATATTATAAGGCATTGGGAAGTGGGTTCCAGGGGGTCCACACCTGTCAGTGGATACTGGGATTTGCAGATAGCTTCTGAACCACAGCTACCCCATTAATCAAAATTAAAAACTGCATAAAGCACAGTCCCCACCCCAGTCCAATTTCAAAATTAAACAAAGCCAGAGGATCTATATAAAGAAGAGTAGGAGATTGATCAAAAAAAAGAAAAAGCTATCCTCCCATCACTGAACAGCAGAATTAAAGAAGAGATTGTTAAAAAGGAAGTGGAAAATCTTCACCAAAAAAAAAAAAAACAAAAAGGAAAAATATGGGTCTCACACTGACCCCTGGAAAGACAACAACTGAGAATACCGACTACAGAAAGCAAAGAAGAGCCCCCAGAATGATTGGTCTCAAATCTCAAACTCACATATCAAGACATTAATAGAGAGAATAATTGGGAAGAGAGAAAAGAGGAAAGAATGAAGGAGTTGATAACTGAGATAGCAGCAATAAAAAATACAGTGAATGAAATAAAAAAAACAAACTGATAAGCATGGAAAGCAGAATTAACTCAGCAAAAGAAAGAATCTCAGAGCCAGAAGACCAAAACACGGACCTAACCCAAACTGTTATAAACATAGAAAAGAAGCTTTAAAAGATGGAACAAAGCCTCCAAGAGATGCATGATTATATCAAGATGCCAAATCTAAGATTAATTGGAATCTCTGAGGCAGATAGCGAGACAGAGACCACCCTGGAAGAAACATGCCATGAAATTATCCAAGAAAACTTTCCTCATCTCATCAGACATGTGACCACTCTAACAAACGACTCAGAGAACCCCTGTAAGACAAAAATGAGAAGCCCAACTCCTAGACACATAGTAATTCACTTACACAAAGTAGCTATATAAGAAAAAATTCTGAAGGCAGCAAGAGAGCAAGGTCAGACTACCTAGTGGGAGGAGCAATTAAAATAGTAGCAGACTTATCTACAGAAATACTTCAAGCTAAGCGAGACTGGAATCCAATCTTCAAAGTTCTCAAAGATAAAAAATTTCAATGAAGAATTACCTACCCAGTTAAACTAAGTTTCATCAGTGATGAATAATTAAAAACCTTCCCAGATATTTAATCCCTAAGAGTTTATGCTGTCTAAAGACCAGCTCTACAAGAAACACTTAAGAAAGTATTAAATGCCGGGCTCGGTGGCTCAGCCTGTAATCCCACGCCTTTGGGAGGCTGAGGTAAGTGGATTGCCTGAGCCCACGGGTTCGAGACCCACCTGGGCAGCGAGACCTCATCTCAACAATAAATCAAAAAATCAGCCAGGCGCGGTAGCGCATGCCTGTAATTCCGGCTACTTGGAAGGCTGAGGCGGAAGGATCACTGGAACCCAGCAGGTCGAAGCTGCGGTGGCCGTGAGTGGCCACTGCACTCCAGTCTGGGCGACAGAGTGAGACTCGAACTCAAAAAAAAAAGAAAAAAAAGAAAGTATTAAACACAGAAGAAAGTAAGAAAAAAAAAGAACAACCATACCCTTCTCAAGAATGCAGGAAAAGATTGAAAACACACATAAAACTACACACACACACACACACACACACACACACACCAAACAAAAGAAAGGCAACAAATAGCAGCAACAATAACAAATTCTATAAGAACCTAATGACATGGATAAACTCTCACATCTCAATAATTAGCCTGAATGTGAATGGACTGAATACACCACTGAAAAGATTTATAATGGCAAATTGGATAAAATATCATGATGCAACAATAAACTGTCTCCACGAGACTCATCTCACCAGAAAGGACACTCACAGATGCAAAGTAAGAAGACAGAAAACAAATTTTCAGGTGAATGGAAGACAAAAGAAAACAGGAGTCACAAACTTAATATTAGACAAAAATATAAAATGTCTTTTAAGCTATCAAAAATTTGTAAAGATACATAATGATAAAAGTTTCAATCTATCAACAAGAAATATCCGTCCTAAACAAATGCACCAAACATAGGAGCACCAACTTTCATAAAGCAGTTTTTAGGTAAACTAAAAAAAGATATTCACTCTAACACTATCACAGGTGGGGACTTAAATATCCCACTATCAACCCTAGACAATCAAGACAAAATATTAACAAGGAGATCTGGAAACTCAACATGACATTTGAACAAATGAACTTAACTGAAACATACAGACACTCCACCCAAAAACCATGGAATATACATTCTACTCATCACCATATGGAACATACTCTGAGATTGACCACATCTTTAGCCATAAATTAAGCATAAACAAATTTCCTAAGATAGAAATACTGACATGCACCTTCTCAGATGACAGTGGAATAAAAATAAATATCAACACTAGCAAAGTTCCCCCAAAACCCACAAAGACATGGACCCTAAACAACATGATGCTGTACAACACCTGGGTCAAAACAGAAATCAAAACAGATATTAAATGATTCCTGGAAACAAATAAAAATGAAGAATCATCTAACCAAAATATCTGGAATGCCATGAAAACAGTACTAAGAGGAGAATTAACATCTCTAGGAGCACATGAAAGAAAATAGAAAGATCACAGGTTAACTGCCTAACAAATCACCTAAGGGAGCTGGAAAAGCAAGACCACCAAAACTCTAACTTCAGCAGAAGAATCCGGATCACCAAAATAAAAGCCCAAATACAGGACATAGAGGACAAAAATAGAAAAAAATCAACAAAACAAGAAACTGTTTCTTTGAAAGGATAAACAAGATTGATGGAGCCCTAGCTAGACAGATGAAGAAATAGAGAGAAAAAGCCCAAATAAACACAATCAGAAATGTAAAAGATCAGGTCACAACTAACAACAAAGAGATACAAAAGATCAGAGATTACTATAAACACCTGTAAAGAAACAAACGTGAAAATCTAAATGCAAGAGAGGACTTTCTGACATCACACAACCTCCCCAGGTTGAAACAAGAAGAAATCGAGTCGCTAAATAGACCAATAACAACCTGTGAATTTGACTATGTCATAAGAAAACTGCCTACAAAAAAAGCCCTGGACCAGATGGTTTTCCAGCAGAATTCTACAAAACATACAAGGAGGAGTTAACATCAATCCTATTGAAAGTATTCCAGGCAATCAAGAAAGAAGTCAGTCTCTCCAAATCAATTTATGAAGCTAATCACATTGATTCCCAAACTGGGTTAAGATCCAACAAAAAAAGAGAACTAAAGCCCAATATCCCTGATGAACATAGATATTAAATTCTCAAAAAGATTCTAGCAAACCAGATCCAACAACACATCTCAAATATCCAACATGACCAAGTAGGCTATATCCCTGGGATGCAGGACTGGTTCAACATCCACAGACCATAAATATAATTAAATACAGATGTAAAAACAAAAACCACAAGATTTATCAATAGATCTGGATAAAGCTTTCAATAAAATCCAGCATCCCTTCTTAATAAAAACCCTCAAACATCTAGGCATAAATGGAACATATCTCAAAATAGTAAGAGCCATGCTGGAGAAACCCACAGCCAATATACTGCTAAACAGACAGAAATTGAGCCCATTTTCCCTGAAAACCGGAGCAAGATAAGGATGCCCAGTCTCATCCCTCCTGTTCAACATAGTATCAGAAGTCCTAGCTAGAGCAATCAGATAAAAGAAGGAAATCAGGGGTATCCAAATAGGAAAAGAGGCAGTTATCACTCTTTGTGGATAATATGATTTGATACCTGGAAAACCCAAGAGAATCTGTTCACTGATAAAGGAGTTTGGCAAAGTCTCAGGGTATAAAATCAATGTGCAAAAGACAGTCACATTCCTACATACCAACAATAAACAAACAGAAACCCAAATAAAAAAGCACTATCCCATTCAAAATAGCCACCAAAAAAATGAAATACCTTAGCGTCTTCCTAACCAGAGAAGTGAAAGACCTTTACAATGAAAACTACAAAACACTGCTCAAAGAAATCAAAGATGACACAAACAAATGGAAAAAAATATTCCATGCTCATGGATTGGAAGAATCAACATTGTGAAGATGTCCATCCTACCCAAAGCAATAAACAGATTTAACACAATATCCATTAAATTACCA